>PQWD01005979.1:0-29328 GCA_019425675.1 Leucinodes orbonalis | reverse complement strand
GAAACTGGTAACCATAATTTTAATGAATGTTTTAACTTTCATTTGAGCACATTTTAACCAAATTTATTTTTAGGTAATGAGAGACACAGAATAAATTCCACTAGATCAACAGGCCCAAGAAATACAAGAGATGACAAGGATGGGTATGTGATAGTATTTTGTGGTTAGGTATATAGATTTATCTACAGGCTTGTTTACTCAAAAAATGTTTTGTTCATTCAGATGGGGTATGGGAAACATGAACAAACCAAGGGAGCCTGAAAATTTCAATACATATGGCCTCAGTCTTCAATTTCTGGAGTCAATTAATGTTCAGCCACCTCTTGTGAAAAAGTTTTTGTTGCTAATGTAAGTAAATTTCAATAATTTTGTAATATTTAAGTTGTAAATAAAATAATTTAATTTAAATATACACTAATTATAAAACAAATATTTTCAGCTTGATTATAAAGCAGATCGTGCCAAGATTAAGGAAATCTATAAAATGGCTGGTAAAGTGCGCAATATTGATTTGGCTGTAGATAAGGATGGCAATAGCAGGGGTTTTGCTGTTATTGAGTATGATCATCCTGTAGAAGCTGTTCAGGTTTGTCCTTATTTTATTTTGTTTGAGTGTTTGACTTCGAGTACAATAAGGTATTAAATTATCAAATCAACCATCTGGCTCTGGCCTGGTACATGACACTCTTGGAATAAACTACTTATTGAAGTCTATGGTAGAAATAATTTTAATTTATGCACTGGAAATGCAAATTTAATATCAAATTTTATCCTCACCTTGGAATAGCTTAATAGTATTGTATTTTGATTTTATAACACATTATATCTTTTCAGGCAATATCGATGTTTGACAAGCAAATGTTGTATGACCGAAGGATGACAGTGCGAATGGATCGTGGTGTTACAGACAAAACTGAGTTAAGGTTGCCCGAGGGTATTGGTCTTGGATTAGGACCTAATGGGGAGCCTTTGAGAGATGTGGCTCGAAACCTGCAGCAGTCTAGCACAGCTAACAACTTGAATTTGGCCAACACAAATACTACTCTGGGAACTAGTGTGTTAGGGGCAGTGCCTACAGCTGCTGGAGTTGCTTTGAATGGACTTGGCACAGGGCTATCAGCTAATAGCCTCAACACTGGGTCCTCATTGGGTGGAAATCTGGGATTACAGGTAATTATTTTACTTACACTTGATGATTAACTAACATTATGGAAACAAACATTATTATTACCTAAGTAGATGTAAGTTTTTCATGTAAGTGCCAAGTGTCTTGATGAAAAAAAATATAAAGATATTATTAACCTTAACAACTTGCTGCTTAACACTTTTTGTGAGATCCTATCAACATGCTATTATAATGTATTTCATTTTATTTATGCTTACCATAAATAGATGAAAGAAATGAGAAAAGCGGAGGACCAGGATATCTGGCGAAAAATGGGGATGACCTATGTGCAACAGTTGACTGCAGTCTAAAGTAAAATATAACATATAATGTTTTGGCGACAAATATTTTGTTAATTAACAGCCAAAATATATTCATCATATTTTTGATATTTTTTTGATCTTGAAAACATTTAGAACAATTTTGACATCTAACAACTAACTTTGATTATATTTTTTAGGCATGGGCTTGACAGGTTTAGGAGCACTTCAAAACCAACTTTCAGCAAGGTTGACTGCTACCGACTTGGCGACAGTGCTCACAGCGCAGGCCGCAAATGTGAACTCTAGCTTGGTCTTGGCAATAACGACATGGGCTCAAATTTCTTGGTAACTCTGTCTGGCTAGCAATAGCTTAATGGGAACAATTCCAGCTTAATAGTGGACCTCTTCAGGTAAATAATATTATTAATGGTATAGTTAGTAATGCTAGCAATATGAAGTATCTCAGTGACTGACCCATGACAAGCCTATCATATTGAAAGAGTGTGTTAAATTAAATTTCCTTGTCTATACATATTTTATTAGTGAAAATGAAAATTCTAACTTCATTGTATTGCAGGTCCTAATAGGCCCATGGGGTTCCAGTGTCTAACCAAGGTTATGGTCGTGATTCAGGTGTTCACAAAGGACAAAGCTTCTGATTGGTCATTATCACAAATGTAAGTTATATTTATAATAAATTTGAAATCCATATTCAGCCAAATAAAAAAATGTTCTATTAAATGGAACTTTCATTACTTCAGCCATTTAGTCATGTTGTTCTTAATCTCATCTTAACAAGTGTATAAAACTTGTTCATCAGGCACTACCTACGTTTCCATCATGATTAGGTCACAGAGACAAGTTGAGACTTCATCATGCATATTCATCATATATATTCATATGCATGCAGTCATGCATCTGTCTTGTCGCCATGAGATCGAGAGTTTGTTGAGATAGTTTATTGGGTCTTAATTTTGCGTTGTCCCTTGCAAACTTAGACTTATTCGCTATTTATATCGTCCACTGTTACGCACTCTCTAGACCTTCGCGATTCTGCAGTTCGAGTTGAAAGCTCTCGGGGTTATTGATTTGAAGCACGTTAGGTCAGAGCGTAGACTTCATCAGGCGAGACTTCTCCAGTTGAACATTAATATTTAACGTGCCTCTTACCATACGGTGATCGCTACCGTTTTCACCCTGGCGATCACAGAGACGTCGTTAAATATATGTCTTCTGGTGGTCATGATGAAGTCAATCTCATTTCGTATGGAACCATCGAGACTCAACCCAGTCCACTTCCCTCGGCGGCTTCTTGAAAAAAAAGTTCATCATAAAGATCCCTCTTTTTCCATGAAATCGGCCACCGCTGTCCCCTTGGGTTCCGATGTCCAAATCCATATTGCCCCACTTTCAACTCACACCACTTTGAACGCCCAGCCTTGCGTTGAAGTCTTCATAACGACCGTAAAGTGTGTCTTGGTATGCATTGCTCTGCTGATATCATCATACATAACCTCCACTTCATCATCGGAGTGTGATGAAGTTGTGCGTAAACCTGTATCACTTTCAGCGCATAGCGCTTAGTGATCTTAGTACAAGGTACGCTACCCTAGCTGACACACTTTCGATCTTCACGATGTTGTTGATGAGATCTTATGGACGAGAAACCCGACACCACCCATGGATAGCTGTCGCCCTCTAGGTAGTAAAACAGGTTGCCGGATTGCAGCATTTTGGTATACTCCTCCTCTCTTCGGACTTCACACAAACCTATAATGTCCCAATAACCTGCCTTACTCCGTTTCCAGCTCTAATAGCTTTTCGTCAGTCCTCAGTGTGCGCGTGTTATATGTGCCAGTTTTAATTGCCGTCGTTGTTTGATTGGGTAGCCGGATCTCTGCCGGAGATTCTTAGCAAACCCTTGCCCCGCCGTTACCGTGGCCGCTACCGTAGCCCGGAATAGCGGGGCCGCCGGGACTAGGGCCAATTCTTAACTGCGTCTTTCATAGGGGGTAAATGCCATACTCACCACGCTTGGCAAGGGTTGGTGAGCGCAGAGATACGCCAGTACCTAAGTGATGCTGCTGCCCATCACTTGGTAGAAAATTTCCCTCTGTCGCCTTCTACGACACCCTAGGAAGAGTAGGAGTGGTGACAATCGTATTCTACTCTGCCGTCACCACACGGCAAACCGTCACCACACGGCAAATATATATACCATTTAAATATATAAAATCAATAAATATATATTATTAAAATCATATTTATTATTTCAGCTGCCACCAACAGTCACCTGGCAATTAATCCGTGAAAAGTTCAGTGAGTGTGGAGATGTGAAGTTTGCTGAAATGACTGCACCAGACACTGCTATTGTTCGATTCCATAAGAATGGACGCCGAAAGAGCTATCAGTATCCTTTAAATTATAGTATTCATATACAAAGCATATTAATTAAATATTGGTAATTTTAAAAACATCAATCACAGGATCAAAAATTTTCATTTGGATGCAAAATTTCTTTAACCAAATTTTCAGAAATGTTTGACAGGACTCGTATCGACGGAAGAACAATTATGTTCGCTTCTTCTGAATCATGGCGTATTAAAGGGTATGTATTTAGAATTTATATTATATCATTATTTTATTTATTTAGATTTACAGAATTTTACTAATTTGGGAATCGAGTATTTTAAGTTTTAGGTCTGTTATTTATTATGTAATGACTAAGCAATCCTCTTTTTTTGTGTTTTTGCTTTGTAGTATAATGTTACCAAATGCTTAAACAATCTTTGGCATAATAGATTTAGGTTTTAATAATTAATATGTAGTTCATTAACTTCGAATGTATCATCTGATTATAAGTAATTGTAGAATAATAAATATCAGATTTATATTGAGTAATTGTAAGCTGTTTCATATTAACGTTATGCCAGTTTTGGACTAACAACATGTCTTTTAAATCTAGTCTTTGAACTTCTTAACTGTCCTGGTGCTATACTTCCATTTGGGCAAAATACTAAGTGAAATTGTTGTTTTGTTTTTTCAGGAATGTGTGGTTTGAAGTCTGTCTGTTGTGAGCTCGGTATAAACTGGCTGCCTGGATAGACAAGTGCTTTTGATCTTCGTTTATTTTCTGTCTATGTAACGTTATTCTACATTCCTCTGGTTTGACCTTGGTCTATTGACAAACATTTGTATTCTAGTTAAAGTAGAGTAAGTGTCCTAATATTTCTGTACACCCAATGTTTAAGATTAATAAATGTCATTAAAGAAGATTTAGGAGTTGTGACTATATTGCTAGTTTAATTGTTGTTATTGTACCACCTATTGAAGTCGTTATATCCTGGGTAAGAACACGTTGCCTTTGCGAGACATTTGTCAAAATTTTTCGTATGTGCCAGTTGTATCCTTCAAAAAGAGGCTGTTGAAATTTATAGCGCCGTTAAGACGGTCTTACCAGATTGTGTTATCTAGAAGACATTGGTTCTGATATTGGATTTTAAACTGATTGCAGTTTATGTAATGTTTTAGAACAAAAACATATTGTTTCAGTCAGATTACAAAAAAACATTGGTACTTTTATAACATATTTTTTGGGGACCATGATATTTACTCCTGTTTAAGGTTATAGTTCCTTAGGTTCAAGGGCATTGACACATTGAGCGCCATGTCGCGCACCGGCGATCTTCAAACAATATTTTATTTATTCTGTCTGGTTTGATAGCAGTTATGATAAGACAGCAATTAGTCGATTTGTTGCAATATTTAAAGTAATTTGCACGACAATACTTGTTGAAGAATATCTGCATACATTGGACGGTTGAAGTGTGAAAACAGGTTTGGTGAGGTTCGATATGACGAACTTTGACTTGGTGGCTTTTGCCAGCAGGCTTTTAAGGCTAACTTATGTTCTGCTTAATCAGGTTTTATTTATAAAAGCATGTATTGGATTTGCTCGTAATGAATTCAAAGCGAAAGTAGGCATTCGACTCATGGCTAATGGACTTGTGATGGTGACTAAGTTGAATATTTTGTGTGTGAAGTTTTAAACACTTCAAGTGTACTATGGAGTACCTATCTAAAAAATTCTGATGTCCTGATTAATAGGTAAGGGGGTCATAAAATGTAATGAAGAAATTAAAATTGCAGTTTTAGTCGTAAGGTTCATTAAATAAATTACCCAAATGGATAAGAACTATTTAACTTACAAGTACGTCACGAACATTGCCAGTGTTATGGCTAAACGCTTCCCTAATTATTTGTGCCCAAAATCTGAAACTGTTAAAATAGCTCCACGAAGTCTCTTCTAATCATGAGAAGAAGGTGTTGTTGAAGATTGAAATTGTGTCTTCAATGATGGCTCGAAGTTGTTCCGGCATGAAGTCTTGTAAAATATAGATGGTAAGTTGATTTATCGGACGGACTTGTATTTGTTTTGAAAGGAGTGCATGAGGGTTTCGATTTTTAACGGTTCCACTGCAACATGTAATGAATTCCAAAATTTGTAAGTCATCAGTTGCTTCATATTTCCTCCGTCTTCGCACTACAATTCTGCGTGTCCTCGGACGTACAAGCTTGCTTATTAATCAGAGCTTGTGTAAGTTCTCCTGTCAGCGAGCAGATTCGTTAGATCGACTCGAGTGACAACGTTGTCGCTGTGAAGATTGCTCGCTTGATAAGCACAGCCTGCTTTTGAGTCAACACTGAAGGTTCCAGAGTAGCGTTGCGTTGGTACACCATTCCCGAACAAAATTTTTCTTGATTTTATGTCTCGTCAGTAGAAAAAAATATTAATTGTAGTATCTCTCCCCTTTGTCCCATGTTGCTTGAACTTTTCATAATTGTACTTATTTTTTAGGGTTTCGAATATAAATGAGAGGACATAAACAAAGAGCATGTCTCTTGATAATGAAACTTTGTGATGGGTAACATTGGTGTTGAATGATAGAAAACTGCTTAAAATGGTAAGAATAGCTTTTATTGAGAGAAACTTACGTTATGTATTAAATTTAATAAGAACCTAGTTTCCCAACAAATAGGAATATTGGCTTAGTTCAATATGCCGAACTATCAATAGTTGGACTATCGATAGTGTCGATTCTATTGATAGCTTAGTTTAGCGTAATAGTATTGATACACTGCAACACTATCGATAGTATCGAGCGGTAACACTGAATAATACGATGCCTTGAAGTATTTTTATGATAAGACATACCGAATCCTTTAATTTTTTTTACCAAAATTTAAAAAAAGCGTCTGTTGATAGCCTTGAACTGTGACGCCATAGGTCCATGGAAAATCCAAGTATAACACACAAATATTAAGAGTGCGCAAACAAATAATCTGTATAAAAATACATTTTTCAGGTGGGAGTGCATTCTTGTTTTGAAAAGCTTGACACTAATTTGACAAACCCTACGAGTCGTAAGCAAAACACTAGGTAAACATCTTACTGTGTATGATGTATGTTATTTAGTATAAACTGAAAATATGTAACTTTTATTTTTATTTTGTTACAGTTTTAAGGAGATAAAAGATTAAGAAATATTTGAACATGAACGAGCTTCTAAGTTACACGTATCAAATTATATTTTTTTATGTATTTAGATTAATAAAACTATTTTTATCTTAATATTGTTTTTTAATGAAGTTTTGTGGTTTTGAAGGGTAAATACAATGAATCAGTCGACGGCAATGCAAATTGATGATTCTCATTAAGTTCACTACATAAAAAGCCAGAATTTTAATAATTAAAACGACGATTTCCATCAAGGATATAACAGACGTTCCAATACACAGATTCATGACTCCTCCACTTCGAACTGTGAAGATAAAAATAACCCGGATTAAATAAGCACAACGAATACGATTTGTAAAAATAAATAATTAGATATCTTAGGTATGAAGAAGTTTAAAGATGCAACTAAATGTAGTTGTTTTATGAATCTTTTATGTATACTTACCTATCTCTTTATATATATAAAAATTTCGTGTCACGTGTTTGTCCGCGATGGACTCTTAAACTACTAAACTGATTTTAAATTTGATTTGCATTCCGTGTGCATTTTGATCCAACTTTAAAGATAGGATAGCTTACATCTCAATTTATAGTCACAATATTATTTTATTGCAAATTATTTGTCTATTAAAGAAAATTAATTGTCATTATTACAATTATCTGTTGACTGGGTTAAGTAAGTATTCAATAGATGGCGCTATGTTAAAAATACAAACGTCATATATGAGCGACTATTTAATAATAGCATAACCACCACGGTTGACTGGGTTAAGTAAGTATTCAATAGATGGCGCTATTGTTAAAAATACAAACGTCCTATAACCTAAATATGTATAACCTAAATAAGGGAGGGGATCCTTTTTTGGAAATGGACTCCAAAATCTTTAAACTTGGGCGGGGGATTCCTATGTATTATATATATGTATACATATATTTTTTTACAAGTTTAAACAGTTTACAAGGTAGAAAGTTAAAAATAAGATTATTTGTCATGAACAATAAATCTTGCATATTGAAGTTTTTGCAAATCGGCCTTTACAGCCTTAAAAAAGAAGAAGCAGTGTTAAAATTATTCTGTTTTCGTTACCAGGAAAGTGGAACAGAATAATTGTGTTATCCCGAATTTAACGCGGGCGAGGCCGCGGGCAAAAGCTAGTTGTATTATATAACCACAGTTACCTACACAGTATAAAAACAGTCTCTTTCCGGGTCAATAAAATTAGCCGAGACTTTTTTATGTTATTGTGTACAGGACGATCAGGACGTTCGCTTTATGTTAAGTGATACCCCTAGCCATGACAGAGCGGCATTAAAGGAGACCAACCACTGACACCCGAGACGACAGATTAGGTCTCTTATACCCGGTAATTTCACATGCTATATTGCCCTCATCCCTAAAACACAAAAGTGCATATTACTCCTGTTTCACGGGACGATATCGGACACTGCGGTGGTACCTACCTAGACGACGCAGTCTTCGAAGTTTAATATGTAGTACTTACGTATAATGTCATGCAGATTGATTATTGTATCCCTCACGATTCTTACTTTAGGGTAGGACGATATACCAACACGAACAATATTATTATTCTCCTGAGGAGTGAAACTCTCGTGATCTTTCATGTAATCGTCGTTTTCGCAATTGTTAACGCACCCACAGTCGCGGGGTGATTTTGGTAGATCTTTTGCATCGGTAAAGTTTTTTAGCGTTTCGTTGGACACAGAAAGCGTAGTTATTTCCATTTTATGTTGAACGTAGCATGGTAGCTCTGTCAGATTACAAACTCTTTCGTCTGCTGAAAATTTTCAATATTTCATAAATTATTTTCTTGAAATTGTGACTGGCACAATATAGGTACCTGTTTTAGGATGTAGATATAGTACAAACTACTTCTATAGCGATATTATATAAAATAATATTCTTTCAAGAAGATATGGCTACCACCTACTTTACTTACGCAAGTTTTTGTATAGGTGTGGAAGGCATTCGCATAGCTTTAATATCATTCTTATTTTACATTCTATAATGCAGTGACTGTAAGTGTACACAGGATATCGTTCACCAGTTGGTTCGTCTACAAACCTGTAATCATAAAAGGTATTGATGAGCTTAAGTTACGTCTTTTATCAGCCAAATATCAGGTGTGGTATTCAGGACTATGAGGTATTCTAGTCTTCTGGAGGGTTTGAATCTAAATGTGTCGTAGTTTGGTAAAAAGAGGTTGTTATATCCATTTTAACCCTAGTGTAAGGTTCATGTTTTAAAAGATACTTGTTAGTCAGTTAACTGTGCAGTTAACTGCTGGACTAGGCTCTTTGCATAAATCTGCGTGTAGCTTACATACTTGTCCTTCAGTCTTTTTATAACAAAACGTATGAGTTCCCACTGAAAAATATAATTAACGTTGTATCTGAATGTAACGTAAGGATCTTACCGGCATTTCCGTATGCTTATGGGTGCGGATTTTAGCTTCTTAGAAATTTTCGTGCTCCACACTCTTACTCCAAATTCAATGTAATTATTCGATTTTGATGTATAAGTCGGCGAGGTGCTTGGATAACTCATTTGGACTATGGATATAGACCTGAAAAATATTAGTGATGTTAACTATTCACAAGTTAACATTATCTATTCATTAATTATTTATAAATTGATTAACTATCTCACCTTATAAACATCAGCGTAGTTAATAATTTGTATGAAGAAATTTCTTTCATGGACTGATAGATTTATATTATTTTTTGTATATCTTGCCGTCGTCCGTTTACTGTAATAAGTGTAATTTTCTTTTGTTTAAATAAATAAAATAAAAAATTAACTTCCTTTCGTGTACAAGAGTACCTATAACCTAATCGAGCACCTAATTTATTTATTTATTTCATTATATACATCAACAACATAACATATCACATGTCAATAACAGGTGTAGGTATTCACCGAAGTCAACAGTTATATCATTATTCATCATTACAGCCTAATATGTCCACTGCTGATAGAAGGCCTCCCCTAATGATTGACATGCGAGCCGATCCCTAGCAGTTGAAATCCATCTGCTACTTGCCACCTTAACCAGGTCATCCGTCGCATCTGGTTAGGGGTAGGCCTACGCTTCGTTTCCCGTTACGTGTACGTCACTCGAGAACCTTTTTTGCCCCATCGGCCATCGGTTCTACGCACTGTGCCCTGCCCACTGCCACTTCAATTTGCTAATCTTGTGGGCTATGTCGGTCACTCTAGTTTTCCTACGGTTATTGTCGTTTCGGATCTTATCGCGTAGGGATACACCTACCATAGCGTATGGATGTAGTAGATTTTTTTAAGTATACTCAATGTAGCCTGTGTGGCAGTGGCCTATCCAAGTTCACGCCTATGTACTTTGGAACAATTATGAGTTATTGTACCCAGTAATGTTACTTGTGTCATCTATTATCTGTCGCAGTAGTCCATTGTATGCCTATACCTTTTATGGTTAAGCAGGTTGAAACTATGAGTAGGTGAGGTGGTTTTGTACGAGTAGATGTTGTTAGAATGGTAGATAGGTTTCTATTGCATCCCATGCGCAAATGTGATCATCGGACAAAATTCATTTAAGAGTAATTAAACAAGGTAAAGGCTCTTCATACTTGGAATAGAGATTAACAGTGGTCTGTTCCTATTTGCTCCATTTTCAAAATCGGGTCAGAACTGTACATATAAATCGTAGGTACCTTAAACACATTAAGAGCAATATTTTTTTATGTGTTGAAATGTCGTAATCACGGCATCTACTCACGGTAGGGGTCTGCCACAACACAACCGACGGATGATCTAATGGACCGATAAACTAACGCACGCAATTTTGGTGGACGACGTGAAATTGTAATGCACACCTGCTGGCATTCTGATTCATAGCATAGAAGCAGGGCATAATTCAGGTATTATTATAAAGTGAACCCACAGATGTTGCTGACTGTATTTAATTTTGATTTAATTGTATATTCTATTGCTGCTAATAGAAGAGTATAATGATGAATGAATAGTAAGACTCAGTGTGATCGAGAGGAGTGCCGAGCCTTAAAGTTTTTTGAGACATGCCTCGAGCTTTTTACATATTATCGTGGTGGTGATGCGAATAATTAGTTAATGATCTAAAGTAAGTAACGAAACAGCCAAGCCATAACAAGTTTTTACTGATATCCATGTAATTTTCTAGTTGGTGGGTTAAAACTTCCGAATGACGTTACCCAACGACTACATACCTTGAATGATGGTTTCAAGTTTATTGTTTTTCTCGCAATAACTTGCGGCTTTAGGTACCAACAATTTAAAATGCATACATACGTTGGATTATCCAAAGCTGCAACGTTAGAGTTGATGACGTGGCATAGACCCATTTCTGTCATTGCAACTTCAACTGAGATTGGCCAATTAGTGCTTGTCGTAAGAGAATCGTTCTCGAATTTTTTAAACATCATCGCTGCTAATATTGAAAAATCTTTAGAAAGCAATACCTGTCAAAAATGGTTTAATTAATTCTGATTAATTGCACTTATTAATATTACTGAGAAAAAGCAATGACGGGGAAGTTTTTTTTTTATAAAATTATGCATCTCGTATGAGAGAAAATTATGAGCGTCTACTTGACAAAATGTATGGTATTTAATTTTAATGTATTCTTGTTGTAGGTTAATTTAATCACCTTGGTAAATGTTAAAAAACACCAGTATCATTCGTTGTTCATTCACTAGGAGCCACCACGGCATACGAAATCTCGGAAGCAAATCCTTTGAAGCCCAAACCAATGGGTTTGGGCTCCAAACCGATTGGTTTGGGCTTCGGATTTGCTTTTACTTCTTTTACAGGGGGTAAGAAGAAGTGTGGAGCGAATTCATTACAGGCCTTATAAATGAAATGTTGGAATAACAGCGAAAATAAAGATATATTCATCACTGACGTATTTCATAAAGTTTCGTAACTTACATTAATATTTTATTACTCACGTTTGAATCTTCCAAATTGGCGAAGTCAACGATGTCGATGGTATCATAGGAAAGCGTTGTAATTACTCTTAGGTTTCCATCTATATTTTCACCTGTGCTCTCCATTGTTTCGCTAAAAAAATAAAAACATATCTAAAGTACAAATCATGGTCTTGGTTCAAGTCTGAGTCCAACACTTCGGCGCAGTTGTAAAAGCGTACTCTAGTACATATCTACTCGTACATAAAAAAAATGTAAGTAAAAATAAAACATTTTCAATACTGTTTCAAAAATTTTTTACTGGAATATTTATTTGAAATTGTTGTGTACATACTTAAATTATAATAAAAAATATACAAAATAGGTAGTTAAATACATAGAAGTTCCCATACTAATAAACACAAAATAAATTAAATTGCTTTTGCAAAATAATTACTTCACCAAATCGCTCAAGTCTTCGTCTTCTACTTTGTACATAGGGCACAGCGTGATTGCCGGATACGAAACATTCCAATTGAAGTAGTCCATCTCCACACTTGCTACGATCGGTGTGTTCTGTTAACAATACATTAAAGTAATTAACACATTTGCAAATACTATACCTCATTTTATTTTCTTAGAACTTACCATAAACCTGATATACTGCATCGACAGCAAGGCGATGGTTATATTCAAACAAAGGAAAAAGCTTATCGCCCAGAAAAGTCTAAAACAGAGCATGTTTTGACATAATTTAATATATGTTGTTGTCTAAAATGTACTTTTAAAATTGAGAAATTTTATACATATTGAAAATACAGCCTCATAGCTATTTGATGCAAAAAGGCCTTTGCCCTGCAGTGGGATATGCAGTATAAGGTTGATGATGATGAAACATGGGCTGCTTCAGTTGCCTCAGTGATACCTACAACTAATAGTAATCAGTACAGGTTTACTTCCCACTTTAACCGCTCGTAGTCCATTGTTGGGCTTAAGTTTTGCACTAGATAGTACTTTTCTCCCATGTTGGTACTTACCGGTAGGAAGTAAGGGCCTACATAGTAGTTAGTACCACTAATCGTAATCTGTACAGGTACTGGTTCCCATTTAAACCTTTCGTAGTCTGCTGCTGGGATTAAGTTTTGCACATTATACCACTTTCCACCCAGATGTAGGTACTTACATACTGGTAGAAAGTAGTGGGTATTAAGTATACGACTATTAGGACCTATGCGTGTGGTTCATCGCTGTAAAGCTTAAAAGGGAGTATCATTTCGAGATGCAGAGCGCAACTGACTGGGCAATTATCGTACACCAAAACCTAATATACCTTGCAGGGGACTTACAGATGTATGTACATCGGGCGACCCATCATCATCATCATCATTACAACCTAGAACGTCAACTGCTGAACAAAGGTCTCCCCTAATGATTTTCACGCGGACCGATCCCTTGCAGTTGACATCCATCTGCTACCCACCACCTTAATTAGGTCATCAGTCCATCTGGTTGGGGGTCGGCCTACGCTTCGTTTTCCTTTCCGCGGACGCCACTCGAGAATCTTTCCGCCCCATCGGCCATCGGTTCTACGCATTATGTGCCCTGCCCACTGCCACTTCAACGGGTGACTAAAGTTGAAAAAATATTATATGTTTTTATTATTTTTTACTTCGGCTAAACAGTGCTCTACTTATATGATGGAGTTATCTAATTGCAACTACGTGTTAGGAGTGTTAGGATAACTACGTTTACCTTTCAATCCAATGTATATCTGCCTTTACAATGTATGGTAGGCCGTGAGTTGTACAAGTTAGTAATTCGCTCCGTAAATAATTGATTAGTTTCTTTTTCCTTAGCTTCTGCGCGTAATTATCACGTTTCCTCTTGAATGACGGCATGTTGCCCTTCGCTCTCAACTCCATCACGAATAAACAAGTTTTCTAACTTATTGCTTGTTTTCGGTAAATGAAAGTGAACAATATCTATACGAGTGTGGAACTAGTTATAACACCGTTAGTCAGATTACAGCAATCTTTGGAGTATGATGAAATGATGATTCATATATTTTTTTGTGAAATAGGTTTAATGCAAAGATAATTTACATTAGTTATAGCCTAGATTGTACATCTGTTTTAAGGCTTTAGTCATGTAATCATCAGAATCATAATGGCCTAGATATTCTTTGGCTATGGCGATAATTTCAGTGCTGAATAAATAATTCATTTGATTTACCTAAATGCTTTTTATTTTGAGAATATTTGATTTATTGCCACATTTTTTTGTAACGAACGAACGTAGCTAGAACGTAGATTCATGTGAGTGTACACTCGTGCTATCGTATCTCGTCTCTAAGCCCGTAACAGATGTGATCATCTTATTGCTATTGATGTATAGGTAGAGAAGAAGAACTGATATGAAATATGTTTTTGGTATGAGTTTTCCAACAGTCTTTAGGAATCTCCAATATTTTCTATGTTCTCATTGTTGAATCAAATTTCTTTGTTAGCACAAAAGCATTTACCATTAGTAACAATGGTTATGTTTTTCAAAGTTTCTATCGAACAATAGTTTTTATTATGTGATTTTGTTTAGGTCACATTGTAAGCGTCTTGGTTCGTGAAGCATCGTTAAGTTTAATCGAATATTATACTTATATTGATCATTGATATGCATTAGGTATTTTTGTAGTTGCTATTGACAGTGGCGTGCACTCCATATATGCAAATAAGCAGTGCATACCTTGTGCGTCCAGACAACCCACTTATTCGCCCATTTTCCTCTCCAGATTTGAAACCATAGGCGATTAATTTGTGGAATTAGTTGCCATCGGAAACGTTTCCGGAACGATATGACCTGGCATCTTTCAAAAAGAGAGCGTTTTCTTATATAAAGGGCCGGCAGCGCATCCCTGCGACCTCAGCTGTTGCAAATGTCCATGGGCGGCGGTGACACTTTCCATCAGGTGAACCGCATGCTCGTTTGCCTCCCTATGTTATAAAAAAAAAAAAAAAAAAAAAGATATGCTGTCATCAACAGCACTCAATTTGACAAAAATGTAAATTATTGATTGTTTTTGCGATAAGTATCACCCACTTTTCATACCCTACTCACGATCTCTGTGCACGCCACTGGCCATTGATAACTTCCTAATACTTCCTTTCGTTCTGTTTACTTTTAAAAAATAAAAGTGTCTTAATATCCATCATTTTTTTAAAATTGATCTAGTTCCAGTATAATACAGAAAGAATCTAATTTAGAATTATAAAGTATTAAGCGGAATGGAGCTTAATGGATTTAGAAAATTAACTTAAACAATAAGCTTTTAATTTCTTCAATTGTCTCTAATGAAAGGAATAATGGGAGAATCTCAGCGAATAGAGTCGAGCGAATTTGGTTTAATAAACGTTTCGTTCCCGTTATCACGCCAACATAATTAAATGATTTGCATTGTAGTACCAATTATAAATTATATTTAATCATATAATTCACAACTTAACGGCCATTACGGTCGTGGATGATTTTGGTAATAAATCACATTATTTTATGCCACTTTATTTCCTTTTGCAGTCAACATATATGATATGTGCACATTATTGCGATGGCATTCAATTGCTACTAGGCCTAGCTAGGCCTAGTTTTAAAACACATAGGTACATATAGTAGTTCCCACAAATCATAATATAATATTTGTATTTTTTTATCATGTAGGTAAGAGTTCGTAGAGCTTCGGAAAAGAGCGTCTGTAGTTCATAGGGTGGGACCTCTGATCTGGAGGGCGCAGGTTCAAGTCCATCCCACTAACCAAATGTCTTTTCGATTTCCGAAATTATGTGTACATTATCTGNATTTATTTTAAGACAATCACTAAACTCAGTAAATTGCTCAGCGCATTTCAAGGAGTAGTTGATCCATCCGTAGAATTCAAACCGCAGACACCAGATTAAACATTCATTACTGCTAAGTATCGAATGCCTGACAAAACTGGTACCTAACTAGTACAAATAAACTAAAGATTTTTATTTTATATAATATGAGCATATTTAGCTAAAGGGCCAAAAATTGTCTTTCTACTATTACTTATCAATCAGTAAGAGCAGCATGACTTACCTAAAAGATTCGCTCCTTGTCGGCGCGCCGCCCCCTAGTTAGTGACTGCACTCGTTGTAGAAGTGATTCCCTCAGACTTAGCTGTGATGATGGAGCGGAAGTCCCACGGGACCCTCCACGCAAGTTCAGCGAGAGATCACCGCCAGAAGACGCGACGCTGCCGCGGAAGCGCCGTGGGGGTCCAGATCCGCTTCCGATACTTCCGCCAGTTGCTACGATTATAACAAAATAATTGAAAAACATGTACTGAATGCATAATATTTTTTTTTTCTTTTTTTTACTAAAATTAAATTTACAAACTTGGTCGTTTAAATCATTGGAATTATGCACACATGATGCATAGTTCCTATGATAAAAGACCAAGTAATTTGCTTATTTAAAGAGAATAGCGCTTTTTGTACCTACTCGTATATCTGATTCATTTAATTTTACATTACATATACAGGTGTAAATTAAAAATTTAAATTGAATGAAAAATTTGTGAGTCTTTAAAGTGCTCTTAACAGAACATTGCCTTTTCAAGTCGAGTCTAATATTGACCGCACATAAAAACAAGTTGCCCACAGATTGCGTGAAAATATAATCTAAGAACACTAAAGGGTGATTTGGGTGCGCCCGTTTCTCAGTAATGTTGTGCGGTGTCTCACCGAGTCTGTGCGCATTAAATAACTAAGCCTACACACACTACGATACAATATAATTCGTACTTTCACACGTCTTCTTATTTATTAACTTAGTACTTGCCTAAACGAAGATTGGATTGTATCTACATTTGCAGAAATATTTCGATATAAATTATATAGTTATGTTAACCGTGATTAACAACGCAATTTCTGCAATTACACATTCACTTAAGTATATGAGTTGTACATCATATAAACCAATTTATTTTATATGATTTAATTTTAAATCAAAACTCACTACTTATATCCATTCAAATAATATACTTACATAGAGGTGTCTTTATTTTTTAATGATCCGTTTAAATGTATAAGACAAAACAAAATGATTACAAACCGGTATTATAATTAATTTAATAAACCAAAGAAATAAATTCAACATAAAAATCTTAGTAACAAAATTAATTATTATGAAAATATAAATACTAAATGAAATAATATATTATTTAACAAAATCGAAAAGTACGTCTGACCGAGGTAGGGTTCCAAAACACGGCAGCATTCCCGCGCTGAATGGCAATGCTTATTCTTTGACCAAGGAAGTGCCGCTCTGGAGTCCCCTGTAGCCTCAGTCAAACGTATACCGGTATTTATTTTGAATTTTATTGTATTGGAGCCATGTAATATATATTTTACACATTTAAGCTTCACTTAGTGATCAAAATTAATGAATATGATTGAAACAGATTATGAATTTGAAGCAAAAATTCTGCTTCTGCTTCATTCAGCAACACAATATTAAAAGAGATATAATATGGTGAGCACGTTACGTTACGTTGTATTGTTTGAATAACAAACAAAAAAAACTTTATTCAAATAAATTGTTACAGATACTTTTAAATCGTCAATTATTTATTATTATATTTATATGTTTGTTTTATATATTTATATATGGCTCTACCACGGTCGAATAAGTGGATCTTCGAGAAGAGCCGGAAAGAAACTCGATAACAACAAGCTAATTCTGACCAACCGGCTGTTGGTGGAAGCCTTGTCCCTTAATTAAGTAGAATGTGCCTTCGTGGAAATAATGATGATATATTTTGTAATGATAATAATTTATATACATACCCTGGAGGTCGTCTCTGATTCTGGGCTTAGGCTGGCTGGTGGTGGCCGGCCGGCCGGTGTACGGTCCACCTCGCCTTCATCGCACTCCGACTGCAGGTCCCCGGAGCTGAATCTGCGCAACGCCTCCGCTGAGCTACTCGCCACACCGTCGCCACACACCACCACCGAAGGGACAGGGGGGAAACCGACACGCACAAATGTAGCCACTCAGTCGCCTAAATAATCTGTATAGCCACTGGGTCAACCCTATTTCCTGATTCGACTCTCGAGAAACTTAACCGCAAAATTATGAAGTCATGTATTACATAAACATATCAATGAAATGAGCTGTCCCAAATTGTCACTTTTACGGAACTATTTCTTTTAAAATGTAACTACTTCAGGAATATAAACCCGGTCAAAATCGTTTTTGAGATAGTAGATATTTACTTCTGGTACAATTTCAATGTTACTCAAAGTATGATAAGAAAAATAATGACATCTATTTGCATATTTTATTGGTAAGAGTTACCATAATTTTGGATATAAGGCTATACTTATTAATTTGAAAGGAGTCGTGCCCCTAGGAATCCCCATTGTATAATAAATTAAATTAAATGTTACATAAACATATGCATAGCATATTGCCGTCAAGCAACATCGAATCACGATTGATACAAATATTAAAGCGCCATGCACGATCAATGATGGTCTCGGGCGAAGGGGTCGTGATGGCGCGTGGTTGAGAGCTGATGAGTGGTACTACATGTACGGGAGGGCCACGGGTATGATATGGATTTGTGTTGTCGGGTGACCTTTAATAATTCTAAATAAAAAGGCGAAAGGCATAGATATGCCTTAATATATAAAAATATTTTAGATAAAATAACTTTAGCATAATGGGATTAAAAGATCAAAATTTTAAAGAATTTAATAAATTTATAAAGATACTAAAAATAAATATGCTCTTCATAAATTTGCATTGAATATGAAAAAGGTTAAATATTTTTGCGTAATCGGAAAAAGTAATCTTATCGATTTTTTATTTGGCTTCAGGAATCCATCTAAATATAGATAGAAATTTGGTTACTTAGGGTTTAATTATAAATTCCATTTGCAATAAGTAATAATAATCTAATTAAAAAATATTTTATTTTATAAAATATTTTGTATAATATAATATACCTTTAAATTATATATTTCTTATATACTTGGATGTAAATAAATGCTTCAAATGAGGGTAAATATGAGTAGTCCATATATTCACCATGAAAGTTTATGAAAGGCCACCCGACGAAAAGGCAGGTCAAGTGCGGAACAGGAGGTGGAAGCAGCGACGTAAAGCGGTTTTGGCCTTTTTACGGTGTCTCGATTTCACAACATTTCTCACTTAATTAAACACTTGGGTTATAAAAATAGTCCTTAATTACCGTGCTCGTGTGCTCTTGTACCAACTAAACAGGCGATTGAGCTCACATGGCACTTAATTTTCTAAACATTAGAATTTAAACATGCTTAAAACCAACTAAAAATAAACACAACTCTACGGTTGATATATTCATGCTTTTTAATATTCAATTAAAATATTTCATCCAAAATGATGGATTTAACACTAAGCCATGCTAATAAAATCTCTTTTGACCTATGTACTCCTCCCACCGACGGCAATATTACAATAACATGTTTCTTACTGACTCATTTGGTTTCTAAAATAAGGATTCAAATGCTTTCATGTAAATTAAAATTACCTAAATACATGTACCTACGAATTTAATACGAGTTAAAACAAATTGACAAATATTGTTAAAACTTCTACATGACTACTCGTTTACCAAAATAATTCCTTATCAATTATATTATACACTTCATAACAAGATACTCACGTTTAAATAATGATTTCCCATTTTTAAACAAAATATAAAAGAATACGTACATATGATATTTATACTATATACTTGTAGATCACTTAATAACTATGAAAGCTCAAACAATTGTCTGGTCAAAATTTTAAATGTTACTAATTTTAAAAAAATTAAAGGATATTTATTGTGACATTGCTATGATCATTATAAAGTCCTTTGACTATATTTTCATTCATTAATATTAGTAGTAATTCAATTATATTATTAATTTTGAATAAAATAGAATAGCATAGATTTTTTATTTGCACAGAATATAGGTTTTGCAAAGTATGATTTATATATCGTATAATAGTGCATGCTACATTCTGCCAGTCTTAGGCATACAAATATTAATATTTTATTTGCCGACAGGACTTTAGGTAAATATTACATTTCGCAAATTAAAATTATATTTTGTTGTATTTCGATATTTTTTAAACTTTGTCATGATTAATTTGAATTTTCTTAAATAAATTACCTGTTTCCAAGCGGCTTAAAGGCTGGACAGTCAAGAACACTAATGTTAAAACCATATAAGCTGCAAGCATGCGTACATACCTTCGTTTCAAGTAATTGACATTGGTGGTAAATGAGTTTCGGAAGCTTGAGAAAGACAGGGTTGATGTGGTCGCGGCCTGCGGGCCACAGATCCCAGGACACCCTGACCGCTCTATTTTGACGCTCCCTACGTAAACATAATAAATATGATGAAAAGTGAAGATCCCTTTTTGAACGTTTCAACAAGAAATATTTTATTTTTACGAATCTTTATTTTCACGAATCTTTATTTTCACGTAAATTTTTAGCAAAGCAGTTAAATGATACGTAATTATAAATGTTGGTTAGCCAATCCAAAATAGCATTTAAATGATTTAGTCAGCATACTCAGATTTTGTCTGCAATCTACTTGGTCAGCAAGATTTTATGCTAGATGAACAGAGAAAACATGTTAATGTGCATCATATCGGATTGGTATGTATATTTTAAACATGAAAAGTAAGATAACTTTGGATTGCATTTTTGTTGAAAATCGGCAATTCTCGGATTACGAAAAGCACACCAACTTGTCTGTTGTCTAGTTGATTTCAATTTTTATTTTTTTGCGCTTAAATTGATATTTTTATGGACGCTTTCAAAGTCAGTATCCCTGATATATCTAATAATTGTGATCTTCTTGTTTATTACACTGAGTATCTAGACAATATCATTTTCAATGTCTTGTTTTCTTTTATTTTATTAGATCTATAAATCAAAACCAAAGAAGTATTTTGGGAACTTTTTCATCGTGACTTGCAGTGGAGTGGAGTTGCAACAATTATCGATAGAACAACCAAACTTTGATTACTACGACAGTATCTTAAACGGTTAATTAAGGCTACAAGTGAATGGTCACGTACTTATTCACTTTCGTTTCGCATTGTTTAGTAAGTGAAACGGGAAAATGTTAATTACGCACTGGAATAAATTATCAGATGTCCTAACTAACCACTTGCTTCATCTTCTGAACATTTGACTCATTGTCCACATATGGGCTTCCCTAAAAGTTAAATTTAAAATATGGCCTGAAACTAGACCAATGCGTTCAAGATAGGTGACTTGATCCGTTTTTATTGTTTAACAAGATGTGTCATGATTATGACTGGCTCAAGCCTAAGAAAAGCTTCAAATCTTTCACGTTGTTTTTGCCACTTACTCTGATACAGGTAACACGTTAGGATGTGCCAAGTAAACTAGATTTCTGTATCCCCTCCGAGATGATACGAGTCGTATTGAGTGCGCACTGTCGAAATAGTTTTTGCCAAATTACAACACCTACATTTCCTAATAAAACATTTATTTCGCGGAATTAATCTAATATATCTACTAACCGGCATTAAAGCTGAAGCTTTTCGTCAGACATGAATCTTTTAGGTTGAAAAATTTAAAATCTGGCTTCACCAGGCTAGAGCCGAGCGCGATGATTTCAGTTTTTACGTCTTTTCCTATTACCGTTTTGCTGTATACCAACTACATCAGGTCGTTATCTGAGAAAATATAACTTCCCTCACACATTCTTTATATACGAACTCTAAAGTAATTTTCAAACGTATTACATCATATTCTTAAAGTATAAAGATACAAAGTGCTTTGTTGTAATCGTTTGATCTACAAAATCGATTCTTGAAATTATTCATCTATTAGGAGTGACATTGGCTTTATATTTACCAGAAAAAAAGGCAAAGCTCTTCGATAATCGGATTTGTAAAATGAGTTGGAGAAAAAACAGCCGAACGAAAATGTTTCTTTCGAACACGATGAGGGATAATAATAATAAATATCCATGGACATTCACACAGCGCCATCCAGTCCCAAATTAAGCATTTAGCCTGTCAAATTATATGAGTACTAAATAACGGCTAAACATACTTATATACTTTTTCTTGTAAATACACACCTATTATATAAAGAAAACATTCAGACCAATACAAACAGACATGTTCAAGCATACAAATGTTTGTACTGGCCGGGGATCGAACCTGGAACCCTTGATATAATTGCCGATGTCTCAACCATAACATCACTCGGGTCATCAATATGATTGGTTTGTGGACTAAAGTCTTAAGTAAAAAAAAGTTTAAAAAGATTTGAAAAAAAAAATGTATAATATTGAATACGAAGGTTAATTCAACAAAGTGAGCACGGTTCACCTAGAGTAAACTTAAATATGTCTAATACATTTGCCTTTTTGTACAAAGCATTACCCTCCTGTAGCAGTAGGGTAAAATCATTTTGTTATCGTTTAAATACTACTCAAGAAAGCTGATTAAATTTAAACATACACAGACATAACTTCATTTTTAGATATTTCATATTTCCAGCTGTATTTTCATTTTTCAACAAAATTTTTGGGTGTAATTTAATTTTACGCTTTAATAACAAATATAAAACACTCACCACGTAAAAGCGAGAAGCAAGTCGGTAATCAATAACCGAAGCGACGATTGTAGCTGGAAAAGCGGTCAACGATGTAGAGACACCTAGTAAAGGAAATACAAAAAAATATTTATAGATAAATTGGGACTTAAATTGTCTGGTTTTTACCAGACAATTTAAGTCCCAATTCACCTTTACTTCAATCTGCTAATCCTAATTCAAACATAAATCTTTTATTATATATGAATAACTATAACACATTAAAAGTAAAAGGTGACTTTTACTCGTAATAAAACAAATAAACAAGTTTTGATTATTTTGAGATATATATATATTACAAGCTGCTATACTTATATTTCAGTTGTCAATCTTTAAATAGATTCGTGTCTTTTTTTAAATTGGTGTCTCGCATAAAAAAAGAATACTACATTGGTCACGGTAATGTAGCTATGAAACCTTATGTGCGTAAATTGCAGATTTCAATTTAAATAGTCCCTTGGTTCGGAAAAGTGTCAGCAAACTAATCCCTTAATTTTCTATTTTCCAGACGGCTACTACGATCTAATGTATATTCAAGAGTCAGTAAAAATGAAATTCGTTGTAAAGTACAAGGGTCGTGACACTTTTCAGGAATTATTTAGTATAGTATGGTAACCTTTGGATTAGCAATAAACATCTAACCCTGGTATTTCGGGGATCCACTGCTTACAGAGTTAGGATATAACAAATATTCTAAACCGACTTTAATTATTTATTTATTTTATATACAGATTTTTGAATTCATGTATGAAGAAAGGTACATTTTAAGTCATTTATGACGTCGGTCACATATGCCTCAGGACCGATGGGCGTTGAAGAAGTCAAGCCCTGGAGTGGTAATCGCGACTTTAAAAACGTAGCGCAGGACGTCTATCCTCTGCAGGATAGATAAACGACTGATACAAAACGTGTGAAGGCTTTCCATCCATTTCTATATATATTTAGCATTGGATGGCGATCTGTTCTGATGAAAAACTTTTTTAACCCTAAATCGCCATAACATCATCCCTAATTTTGAAGAATCAACTCTATTTCGAACACTCTTGCCAACCTACCAGTTTTATATTACTTTCTTTGTGCTTGCGGTTTCGGTCCCAAGAGATAAATATATTTAATAATCGAGTGTGACAGCAGTCATACGATAAGAATTTCATATTCCATTTTTTGTGTGCCTTTAGTGTGAAATAATACATTAAATAACTTGTTATTCTAAAATAACTTCTGGGATGTTGAAAATAAGTATAATATAAACATTAAAAATGAAATATTATTCGCTAATGTAAAATACGTAAAAGTATTGTTTTTAATAATAATGATTTGCTGTATCGCTCTCATAATACATTTGTTAAAATAGTGGGTTATAACAGTAGGCACCAAAACACTACACGTCACACTTGGTAGAAGCAAGAACAAAAAAATAAAGACTTATAAGAGGTAAAAAACATTGAGTTGGTATGGTATACCTTAGAAATAATAGATACATTGTTGAAAAGGAAGTAAAACAAGTAATATTTGGGAAGACTGGAGCCTACTTTTTTACAAAGTGTGCAGGGCGGCGTACATAACAGAGCGGCATTGATTGAGACCAACAACTGAGAAATATTTATTATTCTCCATCAATACCGCACTGCGCCTGATACCCGAGACAACAGATGTAAGGTATCTTTTAATTAAGATATTCCTGTATTCCAGGACTTATTTTCATAAAATAAGTTTAGGTTAGTAATAAAGTTATCTGGTTTTGAATACAAATAGGATAGCATACATAAATTGTGATTGTAAGTAATGCTACTAACTAAATAACCCTTAATGTCAGCGAAAACCGATAAGGGATGCCTTAACAAATTATTGAACAAACAAATAGCGACTCTCTAACTACCACTGGCTGCCGTCCAAGAGGAAAATTTGTGCTAGAGATGTCACGCCATTACATAACCTGGCTGGAGCCGGTATTTTAAGCACATTTGAATCGTGCCTTGTCAATCTTTGGGAGTTAAAATTTCATGATCATCATATTAGTTAGGAGATTTAAGGAGTTTTGATTATATCCAACTGCCCGTGGTACTGACTGTATCCGTGCTCTGTTTCAGTGCTGAATAATATTACATATACACATTATATACTATTGTATATAATGAGTATATAAAAATAACAAGTGTTAGCTCACTATTAATGATAAAAAAGCCAGGTACTTGCATTCTTATTTGTGGGATTAATTCGTTATGGTTGGATCAATGTTGGTTTATTGTCATACAAACGCTATCTAATGAGAATATTAAAAAAAGAAATGTCACATAAAATGTTGGAACAGGTGCACGCACAAAGATTCTTAAGGTGCGAAAATATTTTTACTGTATTATAAAACCTATTAGTGTTCTTATAACAAAATGATACGCTTCCTAGTGGAATGATAAATATTAAATTAAGTAATATTGTAACAACCAATACAATGTATTTTAGAAAGAAAGAAAATTGTTTATTCGGTGCATCAAATTTAAATTTAGTTATAGAATTATCAAATAGCGTATTACGTAAATTATGTGACTTGTAACTAAAATTAATTGCAATATGGCTCTTTTTATAAATACGTAATGTAAAAAAGTATTTTTAAATTGTTTACATTTATAGGTTCGAGATAAACCTGGATCAGTATTCCATGGTATAAAAGCATGTTTTAATGAACTTATCAGTGATATCAAGAGGTAATGTACTTTAAGTTAAAAAGCAACTACCACTAAAACACCCTTCGAATGTGTCAGAAGTGCGCTTCGCAAAACACATTTTTTTTATAACCATGATGTTATTTGTGCAATCTCCTGATGGTAAGCCTGTTATGGTTATCATCATCATCATTAGCTCATTAAACATCCCCACCGAGGGGCACGAGCCTACCCGTATAGGTTGCTTGGGCCTTAGCCGTCCACGCGGGCCTAGTGCGGATTGGACGACTTCACACACACAACCTTTGAATCTCTTCGCAGGCGTGCATGAAGGTTTCCTCACGATGTTTTCCTTCACCGTAAGAGCGTCGGATAACTAACATATAATTCCGAAAATTCGGAAACACATTGGTACGTGGCGGGATTTGAACCTCAGCCCTCCCGGTAGGAGGGCGACAGTCCACATCATTGAGCCACCGACGCTCTATTTTTTTAATAACCATGATGTTATTTGTGCAATATACTGATGGGTAAGCCTGTTGTGGTTATATAAATGTTCATTCCCTCGCACAATTATCCTATCGTGGACGCTTAGCTAAACTAGTACAGAATTTATTTGCCCAGACTTTTATTTCAGTTAGTAAGTAAAAGCGCGTAATAATAGAGCCATAATTTATAAGCTTGTGGTGGCCGTATTGGGACATTTGCGTGAACCGTACATTATAATATAGAAGTAGTGTGAATCAGTTTTGCGAATTGTATATTTGGACGGTACATACCTACATTAAAATTCATGTTATGTAGCATAATACAGAACAGTTAGACCCGATCGGACCCGTACTTCTTCCTCATTAACACTATTAGTTATTTTCGTTCTTTAACTCTATTACCAACAAATATCCACTGCTGGCTATAAATATTTCTTTACTGGTGGGCTTCAGAACGTAGCCCTCCGCACTGGTCCAGATCTCAAGGCTTGATTTGCTATTTAGCAAGGTGAACCACGAGCAGTATATATGCTGATATTCGTTGTAGTAAAATTAATTTCCGGACTGATATAAATCATCAAATTTAATAAATTTACACACGTTTTGACATAAACCAGTAATTTGATTGAAAGTATTATATTTTGTAAGAATTTTCACGACAGACATTTAACAGTGATATTATATAACAGGTTCATTAAGCATATTTAACGGCTATTCAAATAATAGTTTTATCAAAATAGAATTAAAAACCCATTGAAAATGTAACACAGAGTGAATTTTTGTATGACTCAGCAATCGTGGTAACGGTAACATTTTAGAGATAGTTATTTTAAGAATTTATACGTATTAGATCAGTTACAGATTACCGTTACGGGCAAAGTGAACCGTGGATATTCTTACAATATTCGTAGTAGATATTAAATTCATATTTAGCTAAAAATACTTGAGAGTGCATACACATCTATGGAAATTAAGTGACCGACATAAGCCGCAGGATAAGCAAGTTAAAATGGCAGATGGCAGAGTTTAAAGTGCAAAAACCCGATGGCCAATGGGGCAAGAAGGTTCTTGAGTGTCTTTTACGGAATGAAAAAGAGTGCTAACCCCCAACAACATGGCTTGAATGTTGACTGCTAGGAAAAAGTCAAGGAAAGGACGCCATCGTTTCTTCGTATAGCAGTATGGATATTTCATATATGTTGCAGCATATTGTTTGATGAATCGGTATAGTATATGCAACTACATTATTTTCCATTAATCTACAGATATATCTTCGGATATATATAAATTCATAGCATTAAGAAAAAAATTATTGGCAAGCATTGTTAAAAGTTTTTCGAATCTGATGATGTTTTAAAGATAACGAATCTAATGTGTTTTAAGATCAAAATTACGCATTTCGGAATTTCCGGAATACGTTCTTCTATAAAAATTGTTTAACAATGTATATAATAGTGATATCTGACACAGCTTGATATATTCAGGGGAAACGTGGGGTCTCGTTAGGCCTGGACGTGACTAGACCTCCGTGCGCTCACCCAACAACGAAATCCACTCAGTGTATTTATTACTCCCGTATAACACCCGTTCTTACCTTCTAAGTTTCTAAAATTGAATATTGCCTCAGATTATTACAGAATCTCATTCGTAATAGAATGCGATTTGAAATCAAGAAATCCAAAAAATAAAGCCTATGAATATACTTATCACCGTCCGTTTTGATTTAACCTTTTTCTTTTACGCAACTGTATTTATTATGGAATTGTACTCGTTAACTCCAACCAATTCGCAATGGACCCGCGTGGGTTACGGCTTAACCAAACCCGTGTCGGTGAATTTAGTTTGTAACATACTCTTCTCATTGCCAATTTAATTTCATAGTAAAATCGAGTATAGCCCTTTTCATCACTGAAATGAGTATCTATAGGTTTGCAACTTATAAGCTATATTCTAAAGTAGCACCTTCGATAATGAAAGCGACATGACGTGTCATGAATCAGCAACTTAATTCACATGGTAAAAAAAAACAACTCATTACCTTCACTAATACATTTTGCTAGCGAATTCAATATTTAAACTTACCTTAAATACGACTGAAAATTCATTTAAGTACTGATTTTTAACGTAATAAAATAAATATTGGTAAAGGTTTGTTATTGCGAAAGGTGGAGGCTAGATGAGAAAAGGGAGGACTGGCGCAAAATGGGTAAGAACAATGTTCAGCAGTGGACTGCGATATATTGCAGAGAACACATAGGAAATTTAACGTTTTCCTCACGGAATAATCTTCTTCAGAAACGGAAAGGCGGATAAAATATGCTGAAAACCGGCGGGGTTATATTCAATATAGATCTTCATCCTAAATAAACCTAAAAAATGCAGATGATGTATACTAGAAGGTAACTAGACTGGAGAAATATAAATGGATACAAAATAAATTTTGAAAATTATAAGCTGAAATTGCATCTTCAACGGGATATAGAGTAAGTATGTCTTTGTTAATTATTTTTTTTACTAGTTATTAATTTTATAATATATTATATACGTTTCGGTATAAAAAAATGATTAAATGGAACCATAAATAAATACTAAAGAGCTATTATGCTCTTTTGGGCTGTGTAATCCTGTTACACTAGAATAGCCAACTCGTAAATAAAGTAATAGCAATAGGTAATAGTACGAGTACACGGAAATTGTGAGCTGACCTTATAACGAGCTAAACGCAGTCATTTAATTTATGAAGATGAAAAAAGCAAGCAACCCTTTACCCTTATTATTTTGTTGCCTTTTGATGTCGTGTTGAAATTTTGCGCCTGAAGTAACTGAAGTACTGACAAACATCCGAATATAGAAGTAAGCACAATGTAAGTTATTTTTAAATGTCACGGTATAAAGATTGTTTTAGACATAATTGAATACACAAATATAATCTCTTATTAAAATTGCAGGAAAAATATTTATATATAGAAGTTATTGGCTCAAAATTATAGGCTCTACCAAAAAAATATATGATTTTACTGTATATCTCCTGCATAGTTATTTATTATTTTCTATTGCGGAAATATATGCATTAGACATAATAATTGCGGAACTGGTTATTGAATTATGGTCCCCTATTTACACAATAGATGCTTGAACGTAGTTTAGCAATAACTTAAGCAGATACCAATTTATTATTAATTATGTACATAATACGAGTATACATGATCAATTACTACTTGTAGGTACAAACGTAAGACATTCATTGGTGCGAGCGGTAGCGCGTTCCATTATTCAGGATCAATTTGCGGTTGTCGCTATCTGGTCCGTCTGTAATCTTGATTCAGATTGAAGTTATGTAATAGCGGAACCATACGCTCTCTGAAATTTAGCAGATGATTAAAGTTGACGGTCAATACATACAAACACGGATCAGGTGCTTTAAATCGCTAATAATTGTAAATAACTATTTTAAACATTTAAGCGCTTGTAAAAACGTATTTTAAGATCCACAAACTAGTTAATAAACTAATAATGTAATAAAACAACCAACTTAATTATTTAGACTCGCTCAACTATTTGCCGTTTCGATAAATACTAACATTGTACTACCTGAAGGGAACACTT
>PQWD01005978.1:85283-115929 GCA_019425675.1 Leucinodes orbonalis | reverse complement strand
TTCATATTTCATAATTCTATTGTTTCATTGTTTCACTATCATCAAATAGTATATCTTGCGCTGAATGCCGCCATTTGTGGTCGTTTTTCGTGAATTATTCTATACACATTACACAGCTATTACAATTTGTGTTTAAAGTGGCGCTTTCTCGACTGAAAACTTGATTGACAGTAAGAAAACAATACATAGCATAAAAACGCTTCCTAGGAGCAACTGCTCTCCCATAACATGCAATGTGGATGTAAAAGGGTTCACTTTAACTAAACTATTAAAAACAATATGTGATTGTACGTGTATATTTTGTGAATAAATACATTGACCAAAAGATGTGTGTGAGTGTATGTAGGTATTCTTTCACCTACACACAAAGTTGCATGTGTGCCTAAATTCATATTCATTTATTAGTTTCATGCTTCACACTTTACATTGACAAATAAACCGTGCAAAACAGAGCAATAATTTTTATTTTCCGATCCAACAAGCTTAATTCATGTA
Source organism: Leucinodes orbonalis (assembly GCA_019425675.1). NCBI lineage: Eukaryota > Metazoa > Arthropoda > Insecta > Lepidoptera > Crambidae > Leucinodes > Leucinodes orbonalis. The sequence goes on along the minus strand of PQWD01005978.1, from coordinate 115,434 downwards.
TGTTTATATGACGTCATTAAGAAATGTGTTTTGAAAATAATGTATTTTCACAATGTACGTTAATCTCCGATTGAATCTCAAATCTAAGAGTATCTCAATTAGAATCCCAACACATACTCTTAAAGCGTACATATTCGTAATTGTAACCCGAGCAGACAATGTCATCAGTTGAGACGTCTCAATCCAGACGTGACAAATGAACGCGCACAGATTTCGTCCATTGGTATTTACTTTGGCTTAGATTAATGTACGTTTCGAGAACGAATCAATTAATAAAACGCACTGAACACACCTTTATTCATGTTTTGATTGATACTCTAAGGCCCGAATTCTTGAATGAGACTCAAGCGTTGATATTTACCTTAGAGTATCAATAATAGTATAGAGCAAGCGCAACGAAATGGGAACAGTAGGCACGGGTGAGAACAACACGAAATTCCCGCCGCAAGCGCTTGTAGTCGTGGTTGAGTGCTGGCAGTGTGCGTTTCTCTGAAGATATTTTTCATTTTTACGCTTTAAAATGGTCGAGTGTGCAATTCGATAGTCCAAAAACGATAATAGGAAACAAATAAAATTAAAATCCGGTATTACTTTTCATCGGTAAGTCGATTTCATTCTTATTTTTAATTATACAAATACGCATCTTGGGTCTCCGCGGGGGTGAAGCAGACGCGAGAGGCGGGCACGCACAGACCTTCCCGCGCACCCCTCCCTCTGTCCGAACCCGTAGTGATGTACGCGACAAACACTAGAGTCATTCGAAAATGTTAATTTACTTGAGTTTTAAATTTACATAAATGTAATACAACTTTATTAGTAAAAAAAATATGCGCAATTATTTATTGTCAATATTTTTGTGTTAATATAGTGTTTTATAAAGTATTTAAATCGTTTTTTTCCAAGTACTTTTATATATTTTAAATGCAAAGTACGGAATATTGCGATATCACGCATCAACTGCTTAAATATTTCAAAGAATTTTAATATGTACATTGTAAATATCCCCATGGCTATACTGCGTGGGAAGGCCTGTTCCCTGCAGTGGGACGTAAACGTAATAGGCTAAATGCAGAAATCTATAATTATAATAAATAAATAATGAAAGAAAGATCACATGCATAAGCTATTCTCGTATTATTTAGGTTCGGGCTGAATATAATTTATATTTTCTTTCATAACATAACCGTTTATGAAACAATACACCCGTCACTCTGACCAACACGAATTTAAAGAACATTGAATGTAAAGTGATAAATATTAGCCACATACATAATGCTAAGTATCATATCATGCCATTCAGCTGTATTTATCGATAACTGCGCTTGCGGCGCACAAATGTGCAACCCCATTTGTCATATATCTATCAATGTTTTGTTGATATAAACTTTAGTAAAAAATTAAAATAGATAAGTATAAAACAAAGTTTAGTGACTGGGCCACAACGGGTATTTATAAAAGCAGAAGAAAACTTTATGAACTATATGGCTTTAAGACGAATTGTCATGAGGCAGGATTTCTCAATTATGTAAAAACCTACTCTAAAATATTCAAGAAGGTATGTCACATGGCTAAGGCCATATTTATACGGGAAAAAATAAACTCGGCTAGTAATAAAATTAAAACTACTTGGTCTGTAATTAATAAGGAATCGGGCAAAGCCAAATCTAGGAATGCTTCATTCTCCCTTAAGGGTAATGATGGTGCTATCGACACAGATTTGGAAATTGCTAATGTGTTCGAGGCATACTTTAGTGAAATTCCTAATATCATAACTAGTAATTTAAATTCAGACCAAAACCTTGCTAAAAATCTACTTAAATCAAGTGTTTTGGAATGTAGAAATCAATTTCAATTTAAACATATTACTCCAGATATTGTTTTAAAAACTTTTAAAGAATTAAATTTAAAAAAAACAGAAGATCTTTGGGGCATTTCTACTAACGTAATTAAACATATCATTGATAACATTTCGCCTCACTTAGCCTTTATTTTTAATAAATGTGTAGACGACGGGGTCTTTCCCAATTTAATGAAATTCAGCAAGATAGTTCCACTTTTTAAATCGGGCGATAGTAGTGATACCTCAAATTATAGACCTATTTCAATTCTTCCTGCCCTTAGTAAAATATACGAAAGGATTATATATAATCAACTTCTTTCACATTTCGTTGAAAATAATATATTACATAAAAAGCAATTCGGATTTACTAAAAATAAAAATACCACTGATGCCGGTATTGCTTTGATGAAACATATTTTTAATGCGTGGGAGGCCAAACAAGATGCTATAGGGGTTTTTTGTGATCTGTCAAAAGCATTTGATTGTGTAGATCATAAAACCTTACTCATAAAATTGCAACATTATGGTGTCTCAAATACGTCCCTCAAACTTATTGAATCGTACCTAACTGAGAGAATACAAAAAGTATGTATCAATGGTGTTTATTCTTCAGGCGCCTCAGTACGCATGGGAGTACCCCAGGGGTCAATATTGGGTCCGCTACTTTTTCTTGTATATATAAATGACCTACCCTACTTCTGTGAAAGTTTGTGTGATATAGTATTATTTGCCGATGATACCTCATTTATTTTTAGAAATAGTAGACATAAGAATAATTTTGACGACGTTAATAATGCTCTTTCACAGGTCTTTGACTGGTTCACGTATAATAACTTATTGCTTAATGCTAATAAAACTAAATGTATTACATTTATTAGGCCTAAGGTAACACTAGATAACCTTGTATTAAAGATCAATAATGAAAATCTACAAAGTGTGGACTCAACTGTTTTTCTAGGTATAAAAATAGATTCTAAATTGCAGTGGGGACCTCATATTGAAGCTCTGGGAGGGAGACTTAGTTCAGCTGCGTATGCAGTTAGAAAAATAAGGCAGTTGACCGATGTGGAAACAGCAAGATTGGTTTACTTTAGTTACTTTCACAGCTTGATGTCCTATGGTTTTTAATTGCTATGGGGCTCAGCAGCAGACATCAATAATATCTTTATATTACAAAAAAGAGCAATTCGTGCAATTTATGGTCTTAAACCACGTGACTCATTAAGAGAACTTTTTAAAGAGATAAGTATTTTAACAGTAGCATCTCAATATGTTTTGGATAATATAATGTATGTACGCAAAAACTTGAATGATTTCAAAAAGAATAGTGATTCGCATAGTTTTAATACTAGAAGAAAAGCCAAACTTGCTGTTCAAAAACATAGATTAAGCAAAGTTAGCAAATCCTTCGTTGGAAATGTATTAAGATATTTAATAAAATTCCACAAAGTTGGCTAGAATTACCAATACACAAAATGGACATAATAGTTAAAAGCTGTAAGAAAGAATATTGTAAAAATAGCGATTAAAATGATAATTACTGAGTTTCTTGCCGGTCTTTCTTAGTTGGAACTTTCCGAACCGGTGGTAGATTCAACTAGCCTTAAGATTTATTATTAATTGACGATTCAAAAGTGTCTTGTAAAGACTTAATCGAATAAAGATTTATTTCATTCATTCATTCATTCAATGTAGTAGCTATAGTTCACCTGCCTACGCTGCGCATTGAGTATCTTGTACGATATGCGCGCTCTTTATCGAGTTATATATACTCTAAGATATTTACTTACATAGACTTAGAAAGGGATGCCGTTATTTATCGTATATAGCGATATCCCTTTCTAACTCAATATAAATATCCAATGAAATTCACACAGCGCCATCTAGCCCCAAGTTAAGCGAGGAGCCTGTATTATGGGCACTAAACTACGGATAAATACTTATATATTTTTTTTGTAAATACATACATATTATACATAGAAATCACCCAGACCAATACAAACAGACATGTTCATGCACACTAATGTTTGTACTGCCCGGGTATCGAACCCGGAACCCTAGGTGTTGCTGCGACGTCTCAACCCCAACACCAAATGGGTCGTCAAATCTATTTAAGTAAAGATAAAGAAAACTTTCTTAATCATCAAAGTTAATTTATATTTGACAGTTACTGTAAGCTTTAGGTTTATGAGCAGCTCATCTGATTTTGAATGACGCCGTCGCCTAAGTACACTTGCAATACCAGAGGGCAAAGAAATGCGTTGCCGGCCTTTGAATTGAAAGTACGCTCTCTTCTTGAAGGTCGCCAGGTCGTATCACTTAGGGAATATTTCAGATGGTAATTGATTCCATAGTATTGTCGTACGTGGTAAAATTTTCCGCTAAAGACTACGGTATAGGCCTTCCATTAACATCATTCTATGTTAAAGTGTTCAGGACGGTCACGACGCTAACACGAAAGAAACACAGGCCTGTAATAGGTTAACATAATGAAGAACAGCGCTGATAATATGCCAGATCCTAGGTGACGTCACATCTACTACTCAAAACATAAAAAAAAAAATTTTCTTTAGCTTAATATTAGTAATCAGAACATAGAACAATAAGGTATCTGACATATCATATTATAAGCAATTCTAAACCAAAGCAAACCTACAAACGCTGTCGAAGTTGCAAACTTTGCAAAGTGACGCTGCGATTCATCTGCTAAGTGTAGGTATCGAGAAAAGTTTCCAACTCGAGTCATATTCGGCCCGGAAGCTCGCATCAGAGCGAGGGAACATCAGTTCTACAACAGTTTGAATTGGGCCAAACATTTCACTAACAGTCAGGTGTTCAATAACAGTTACATAAGTACAGTGAATGCTAGTGATAATTATTGCATCATCATCAGCTCATTAAACGTCCCCACCGAGGGGCACGAGCCTACCCGTATAGGGTGATTAGGCCTTAGTCGTCCACGCGGGCCCAGTGCGGATTAGACAACTTCACACACAACCTTCGAATCTCTTCGCAGGCGTGCATGAAGGTTTCCTCATGATGTTTTCCTTCACCGTAAGAGCGTCGGATAACGTACATATATTTTTCGAAAATACATTGGTACGTGTCGGGATTTGAACCTCAGCCCTCCCGGTAGGAAGGCGACAGTCCACAACACTGAGCCACCGACGCTCTAATTATTGCATATCCATTTGGATATGCAATAATTATCACTATTGATACGGCGAAAGAAAACTTTAATTTTTCATTATATATGCGCACATAGACAAAAAAAAACAATAAATATGAAAAAGTAGTACAAAGGCACAGCTAATTTTATAATATTTGAAAAAAAAAACGTTATCAAAGAGAATGGTATATGATACACTCATTATAAGTCATAGAGCCTAAGGCCCATATTCTAGAACAAGATTAAAGCATTGAGATTTATTTAAAACTATTTATCGTTTATAGCGTTCACCTTCTCTAGCTCAATTTAAGTAAAGATCGACGTTTATTCTCGTTCTAGAATACGGCCTCAAGACTAGACTTATCTCAATGCTTGGTAATAAACAATAATCTGCGTCATTTGTCCAATGCTTATAGAAATCTGCAAGAAGGTCACAGAGGATAATTGCCAACTTAACAAAAGACGGGACGCTGACAAAAGTTTTCGTAAGCCAGTAATTGCCCTCACTGGAAACCTTTTAAAAAGAAATCTTTAACTTATTTACTACCGCTATATTTGGGCGCATTCCTTATAAGAGATTCTCAAAACGATTTCTTCCAAACATCTTGTTATATAACGTTGACAATCTATCTAAAAGACTTGGCCAAGTATCTTTCATTAAGACAACTCAGCTCGCTTCAGAGGTCTGTTCTCAATAAAAATGGAGTAGTATACCTCACTGGAATCCCACAAATTTACGTTCTTTCTACTGTGTTTTTGAATTGAATGAAATTTTGAAGAAAATTTGAATGTGTTTGAATTATGAACTGAAATTACCTTCGCCTAAATTCCCATGAAACTAATAAGCACTGGACACACAAGATTTAAGTCAATTAAAGACTATAAATAGTTGATCGACTCGACCTGATTTTTTTTTAATAAGCCATACTGCACCCCATGACTGCACCTATATTTTTCCAGGGAAATACAAGCCTTAATTCAGATTCTTGCGTTCAGTTGATAATTTGTATTGTCTTTCCTTAAGTCGTTGTATAAACATAAACCAAAATTTGTTTTTAAATATAATTAGAGAATGTTAAATTACCAGCAACATCAACATTGACCTGCATTACTACTGTACTCATTTCTATCAATAAGAGAAAATCTAGGACGAACCCGCATAGTTTAAATGGCTAAGCGACGTAAAATACCAGCAGATAACGTTAGACTACATTGAAAATTTAAAAATATAAGGTTCAGAAGCCCTGAAAATTAAAAACAACATAAACTGGCAGGTAACAGATGGATGTAGACTGCTAGGAATCGCTGTGCGAGGTGATCATTAGGAGAGGCCTTTGTTCAGAAGTAAACTTGTTGGACTGTAATAATCATGAAACTGGTATTTACTAATATTCAAAAAAGTATATTAATGAACTGCAAACATAATGGTTTTAAAACAATGTCAGTAATTAATAAGTAATAACTCATACTTTTCCACATTATAACTCAACAATGGGGTCGGCAGAATATAATACATGTGTCCCCACCCCTACTCCTCCCGAGGGTGTCGTAGAAGCCGACTAAGGGATCTTATACCGGATGGTGGGAAGCAGCGCCATCCTGCGTACTGGTACATACTGCGGTCACCAACCCGCTTATCCAGCGTGGTGACTACGGGCATTTACCCCCCATGAGCAGCGCCAACATCTGGCGCAAAATGGGGGAGACCTATGTCCAGCAGTGGACTGCGATAGATTGAAGTGAATTCAACAATAGCGCAGGCAGCTTAACGTGCTGTGAAGTTACCAAAAGCGTTAATTTATTGAATAGCAGGAAACAAAAGAGCCCAAGTAACGAAAATCCCCAAGGTGACCCAACTAAGGATGTTTATTTCATGTCGCCGACAACGGATACCGTCTTAATTATTACGACGAACTACCTATAGGCCGGACCTGGGGATACTATTAATTACAATATATCTCAGTCGAAGGGACGTCGTGATAAGCGACCTACTTAAATTAACTACCTTGAGATGTGTTCTGATCAGTGACTTTACTGAGCGAAATATCATGTAGTAGAAAGGGTCTATTATACCTATTTGTTGACAATTATGTAGAATCATCCGAAGTATGGTCGGTAGATTTAGTCCGTGTTGATCTTAAGACGAAAGTTTGAGCAATGCGTCCTACCCGTGCTAACATACGCAGCTGAGACATGGACATGACTGGGATTGGTTCACAAAGTTCAAAGTCACTCAACGCGCAATGGAGTGAGCTATGCTTGGAGTCTCTCTTAGGGATAAGATCAGAAATATTTAATCCGCAGAGATACTAGTTACCGACATAGCCGCCGGATCAGCAAGTTGAAGTGGCAGTGGGCTGGTCCGTATGTCGTAGAACCGTTGGAGCAGACAGTTCTGGAGTGGATGACGCGTCTGGCAAGCGTAGCGTAGGACGCCCTCGGCCCGATGGACCGACGACTTGCGGAAGTCGCTGGTGGGAGCTGGATGAGAAAAGCGGAGGACGGGATATTGGCAAATGGGGGAGACCTATGTCCAGCAGTGGACGCGATAGGTTGAAGAGAGATCCAAAGCTTGGCTCTAGATTATATATGATAACTTTTTATAGTGCAAATCTTGTGTGGTCTTGACGACGTACATGAAATGTTTTTGGAGGGATTTCAGTTATTTTTGTTAGTTGCTAGGCAGTCTGTGTTTATTTTTTGGTATATAAATAGGTTTTCTATAACTGTCTATTGTTCTGTGTAAACTTTCTTGTCCTAATTTTATAAAATTAGTACAAGTCTCATATAATATTATATTCTCCGATTTTCCGGTAATTCTTTCGATTAGCTCATTGGAAAATACGTTAAAAGAAGCTACGAGAAAAGGATTTCAAAATATAAAGAATACAATCGTTATTGTTTATTTGTAGAAAAAAAGAAATCACTCGTGCTAAAATCAAATCAAAATGTATTTTAGAGATAACAAACCTATTTTCAACTTTATAATTCGTGTTTCTTTAGTAAGTTTTATTTCCAACTCTTTTCAAACATGTAAAATCTTGTTTAAAGTTTGATTACATTATGTCTCAGGGTAAATTGAATGGACAGTTCCTTTTTCTCCGAACAAAACTTATCCTGTAACTAAATAGATATCAATCGGACGTTGAATACATTGCCAAATAGGCTTCGTCCATAAATCGATTAATCTGTATGGCAAATGCTTGGCAAGCGCGCACTGCCCACTTCATTGCTGACTCAGTGTGCTTTCAGTTCCCAAGCACGAATTTGTTTTTATAGGGCTGCTACTAGCCGAAATATAATAAAAAATAACAACCCAAGCTGAAAATCTCACCAAGTAGCTACAGAAATAAAGACTCAATGGAAAGTATGCACAGTCACAACACACAGGATTTTTTTCTAAAATAACTATATAAATATAGTCTTATACACTTTCATAAAACTTCAACCACATCAATTACTGCAGAGCCGTTATATCAAATATTAACCGAATCCTAAAAAAGTTTCTTAACATAAAAATTTAGAATGCATTGCCATTTTAGTCGAGCGTATCGTATCTCCGTAGGAACGATTGAATAACAAATAATAATATACAAATACAATGAACCTAGCAGCCTATTACATCCCACTGCAACGTACATTCATTCCCACATTGCATGGCTACGAGGAAATTGAATCGGCTCACCACGATGTGGATTGGTGGTCCTCACGACTACCATGCTTTATTGCTGGGTGCAAAGGGTTAACGTAAAATAATAAATAAAATATCGGTCAGCCTAAGTAACTAAAGTCACAGTCACCCTAAGTAAAGTTAATTTCTGCAAAATAAAATTAATTGATAATTCCCGTTTTTACATGCTTTATAATTTTCTTTCTGAAATAATTATAAACCTAATTAGTCTGCAAGAACTACTAACTAATACCGTCACCAGCAAACTTAGTTACTTTGTGCACACAGTCTGCTTTCATTTGGGCATTCCCTAAACTTATTCATTTATTCATGAATAACATTTTAAAATGTGTATCACACTAACAGCCCTAGCCTACTTACTTAGCCCCTGAGTTATTCCCCAGTTTTCTCTACTTCGTTTCGGCGTTAACGGACACTAGGGTTAGCGACTAAGTTAACTTATATCATAAATAAGCTGACATAATCCCTTTGATGAGAGGAGCGGATCGCAACAAGGAAATTCCAGTTGCCACAGTCTCTAATATTTACATATTATTTTCAATTCCTTAAGTCAAACTCCTTGCTTAAATTGACGCTACAAAGCACTGTGTGAATGTTAGTGGATATTTTATCATTAACATCATTGCAGCCTAAAATGTCCACAGCCGAACAAATACCTAATCGATCGATTTGGTTTTTTTTTTCTATGTTACAAAGTGTACAGGACGGTCTCGACACTTACCTGATGGTAAGTGATAGGCCTGACTATGACAGAGCGGCATTGATTGAGACCAACAACTGATAACCAGTTAATATTCTCCCATCACTGCCGCACTGCGCCCGGCGCTACAGTGCCCGCATTCCGAAACACAGATGTGGAAAACATTTCTTTTTCACGAGACGATATCTGGCACCGCGGTGGTATCTACCACCTAGACGATGGTACCTAGTGTAGTCATTCATGGTTGGAGGTCGGCCTACTATGTATGTATGTACTATGTAAATAGCACATAAAAATAACACGTGGTTAATGGTATTTAAAATATTAAACGATAAGTACCAAACCATAAACATAGTAACGATTCTGATTGCTGTTAATTATAATTGCAAATTTTATAATATTAATATACTATTTCATACTAACCCCGTAATAGAGATAAGAGAAACTTCGCATGTTTATTTGGGTAGGCCTACACAAACCTAATCGCAAATATGTTAAGGGTAAAACCATGAAGTTAGTTACAGTTTGTATTTATTTATAGGCGATAAGGGTATGAATTTATGTGGCAATACAGGCCATTACGTCTTCTCAGATTATGTTTATATGACCCATTTCTCTGGTTTGTTTGTTGCGTAATATTACGCAACTTCAGGCCCTGTTTTGTATTAAAAACTTTGTCGATTGTTTGTACGCACACACACGAACACGCGCAAACACACACTCAGGCACACACACATTCATGCACCGGCATATTGCGCACGCAGACTACCAAAATATAGTTTTCTTTTCTTACTTAAATTAGCAACAATATGTATATACAACATCTCAATAATGTTGGGGACTGCGGTATCAGTGTATTGTGGCAGCAACAATCTCAAACGTCACGTTCCAAGACAAAGCGCGTAAAGCATGCTAATTGCAGCAGAACACACGCAACACTTCAAGACCGAGATTCCGTCCCCGTAGGTTCGACCAGTCCCTATTCAAGCTATCGGCACGTGCCCGGTCGTTTATCCCAAACGTATACTAGGTTACCTAGCTCTCCCCCTTGCAACCCTAAGCCCTAAGCCAAGGTTCGCGTTATTAGGCCCGTTGAATATTTTTTTGGGTTGAGAGCTCGTGAGAGCCATCAGCTCGCCAATTGTCCGGTGAAGCTGTGAAGGCCACCGGACAATTGGCGAGCGCTGATGGCTCTCAGCGGTCTGTGGAAGACTGCGGTCAACAGCGATAAGTCATTCCGAAAAAAACCTTATTATTATTATTTTTTTATTAATTTATGTGTATGTATGCTGCAGAAGATTTCAGTGTTTCATGATGTGTCACTATTTATAGATTGCTGTCTACATTTACTAAAAATGTTTTTTACCAAAGTTTAAAAAAATGAAATTAAATAAATATCGACACTAACACAGCGCCATCTGATTCCCGACGCTAAGACTTAAGACCGCAAGACTAGTGTCCGTATAAACATACTTATGAACTTTATCTTGTATTCCATACAAACATCCAGCCCAAAACATACAAACAGTTGATGCACACAGATGTTTTACTGCACGCGAATCGAAGCTGAAATCCTTCTTTTTATCTGGACTTCTCAAACACTACATTCATTAAATATATGTCACAAATTAAGGTCCAAAAATCCGGCACATCAGAATCCGCCATATCCGTTGACCCGCGCCACTCTTCAGGAGAGTCGCCACTCACCACAAGAGCAACAAGAGAGCCGTATCAAATTACGGAGGAAAAGTGCCTCCTTTGACTGGAATCTGGGTTGCGTACTGAGTGTTACATGTTTGTTTTAGGATTCATAGACGGTATAACAATAACACCAATTCATTCATTTCCATTTCATTTAAATATTGTATAGCAGTAACTTAGTCTAAATAACAAATACGTTGTGGGAACTTCCCTTTAGGCGATAATGCCTGTAGTGGGAAGATTATCTTTTTTAACAGTCAGATAGATCCTTTGGTACGTAACCTTACTTATAACCTAGTGTTGTAGATAAAGTTGTGCATAAAAACATTTTAAGTTAACTTGGTACTATTTATATAGTGCGTTTTTTGAGTTTAAATACAAACCGAACTTCAAAAAAAGATAATTTGTGGCCTTTGTTATCCGGGGATAGTGGATATCTAACGTTGAAAAAATATTCTAATTAAGTGTAGAAAATTCGGAGTGTATTCAATTCAAACAAACAAGAAAATCTTTCGTCTTTATTACATTCATAAAGATGGTTAATCTTTATGAATATAATAAAGACGAAGCCAAGTTCCACGCGGGTATTTGCAGTTTGAAAGTATACGTATAAATATATATTTTTTTTAAATACAGCCTATGCCATCTGAGGATAGTGTACCTTTCATAGATATAGTATATACAAGATACACAAAGGCGGCTTAGAGGCATGACAAAAATATTGAAGTAAATATGTGTTGGTGAATGTCTATGTGTAAGTTCCAAATAGTGTTGTCCACGCCAAAAGTTCTTATTATCGATTATGATGTAAATCAACGGGCGGTCTCTTTTCGTACAGAAACCAAGAAAATCATGGTATTTTAATCCAGATGAATCTGAATCATCAGCAAACCTATAATTGTTTACAACTTATAACGACGGTGACCGATGGTGGCCAGTACTTAGTTACTTTGAGCTAATATCTGCGATACCTCCTGAGCTCGGAGGAACTGAGATATTAATTTAAATTAAATGCTGTGAAGGGCAATTTGTTTCAAATGAAATACTCGTGATAAATAACATATTTATTTGCATAGGGATTAATACTATGTTTATGAAAACACCTTCGCAAATAATGCATTATTTTAGATAAATTTAAGAAGTTATTGTGAGCTAACCTTTAAGATATGACATTCTGTCATGCTGTCACGGTCTTTTTTAGAACTCTCATACACGACTTTTGCGAAACTTTAACCGTTTTCACAGCGCACGCAGCGGAAAGCTCTATGTAGGAAAAATGTTCAATCATTCTTTATTACTGCTCCACTACTATTGTTTTTAGTACAACCCATATTCTTTATCGATAAATAAGAAATCTAAAACTGAAATATTTTTTCTAATTGGTCCAGTATTTCCTGAGATAAGTAAGTTTAAACAAACAAACTCTTCAGCTTTATAATATCAGTATAGATACAGTAAATTAATTAACTCAATACTTTTATATTATTTTATTTATTACCTTCTCAATATAACACTTTTTGAGATGTGTTCGTATCGTTTCCTTGCTTAATTTACAATTCATTTACGTGTTTAATTCTAAGATAAGCATAGTTTCTATTAAGAGTTTAATCTGGTCTATTTTAAGTCCGCATTCATTTTTCCATCAATGCTGAACTGTGTGGAAACCTGAAAAAAACGAAATTTATTTACCAATATGTATGTTTTATATCGATTGTAATGACGTCACCGCTTTGTCAAGCACTAGCGTAAACAAACAATTTGCTATTTTATACATTATTTTCGCGAATTTAAATAAAAAGCACTATTTATACTCAAATATATAAATGGAAATAAAAATTATATTGAAAACTTATATTTATAAGCCAATTTCTAGCTGAAATTAGGTAAAAAATGGTTCGTAAAATTCCAATGATAAAATCGTATTTACCAGTAAATGTTTATTAATTCGGATTATTTCGCCTAGTAGCGTTGCATCCAGGTACAGTACACGACACCATAATTGTATAAGTAATAATTACAATATTATAGAATAATTAGCAAATAATATTTACAATTTTCACTGACACTGACAACACACCGGGCCGCTTTGGGCTCTTAGTCGCGAAAAACAATAACATATTTCTATATTTTCTCTGTCTCTTTTCTCTCGGGCGTTCAGAATTGATTAAGGACCTCTCACTCCACGCTTTGTGTATCTTGTAAGCGAAGCGCGCTAATACTAAATCTATGGTACCTTTAAAAGAGAAACATTTATTTTAAAATAAGCCCAGTATTCGAATTCCATACTGTCATAGTTTCTTATATTTTATTTTTGACGACCCATTTGGTGTTGCGGTTGAGAGGTCGACTGCAACACCAAGGGTTCCAGGTTCGATCCCCGGGCAGTACAACCATTTGTGTGCATGAAAATGTCTGTTTGTAATGGTCTGGGTGTTTTCTATGTATAATATGTATGTATTTACAAAAAAATGTATATAAATAAGTATGTTTAGTACCAATAATACAGGCCAAACAACTGAAGCGCTTTTTTTTTTCAAAGCATCAAAACTCATATTTTTAGTTTAGTACTTTAATCGTTTTTTTATTATATTTTTGTATATTTTTTGACGTTCATAAGTGCTTTTTGTAAGCCTAATTTGAAATAAATGTTTTTGACTTTGACTTTGACAGGCTTAACGCTTAACTTGGGGCTAGATGACGTTGTGTGAATGTCAGTGGATATTTATTTATTATTATTATTATTTACTTATCATACTAACTTGCCACTTTCGTTTAATCTGTATACGAAATAAGTGAATAACGTTTTAACATACAACTTAAACCCACTTTACGTAATCCTCTAAGTTACTTATCGAATTTCTCTCTTCAACCTATTGCAGTCCACTGCTGGACATAGGTCTCCCCCATTTTGCGCCAGACATCCCCGTCCTCCGCTTTTCTCATTCAGCTTCCACCAGCGACCTTTCGCAAGTCGTCGGTCCATCGGGCCGGAGGGCGTCCTACGCTACGCTTGCCAAGACGCGGTCTCCACTCCAGAACTTGTCTGCTCCAACGGCCATCGGTTCTGCGACATACGTGACCAGCTCACTGCCACTTCAACTTGCTGATCCGGCGGGCTATGTCGGTAACTTTACTTCTCTTACGGATTAAATCATTTCTGATAACTAATTCGGACTAATTTGCCGATCTCGTTTAATCTGTATACGACATAAGTGGATAACAATCGTTTTAATATACAACTTAAACCCACTTTACGTAATCCTCTAAGTTACTTATCGAATTTAACAAATACCAAACGTAAGGTAAGCCGAGGTAAGCTGATCCCAAGTTATATATTACCTCCGACACGCTTTTTGAGTACTACTGAATGAAATATACGAAAGTCAAGGGTTTTTGCGTATGCAGAAGTGATATAATACTTTAGAAAGGCTACGGATTGTGGGTACGCGAAATTCCGACGAATTCCTTTTGATGTGTTTTGCTAGTGAAAGCCTCATTTTGTAAACGCACGTGGCATTTTAAATAGATAAGAGAACTCAAGATATATTTCTAAATATATTCACACCGTTCATATATACACTTTACCTACCCATAAGTCGTAAATTTTTCTTAGATCATGATAAAAATATAAATCAATATTCATAAGAGTACATCATTTTAAATGATGTTTTTATTTGTAAATTAAATGACTGACATTGACTCGATATATTTTGCTGGTTTTGTTTTTTCTGCGACGTAAATGAAAAAGGAAGTCAAATTATTTTGCAAAAGCTAGTCTTAAAATTTATGTTTCTGACTGTATTAACATGTCAGTATTGGTCGGACTGTTTCTCTTTGTATAAGTATATCCACTCTGGATTCACAATGTATTTATTGGTCAGTAATAAATTATGCTGGTGAAGAAATAGTATTTTTTATGAGATTTATTTACTAAATTTGTAACTATTTTTTACAGAAAACACTTCTCTCCATGGATGTTGCAGACGTCTAATTCTAGCCATGTTCATTGCGAAGTTCAGTAAACATACTAAACTTGATAGCAGAGTTAATACCAAAGACGTTATACAAAAAGGTGTATTTTACTCGTGAGCATAATCGTAACGTCGAGCCGTTTAAATCTGACACGATTAAATCTAGTCTACTAGAAGAAGAGGGGTATTGTTTAGTAGATGAAGATTAAGAGATGAAGACAAAATACATCGATTCTATTTCGATATCTCAACAGAATCAACTAGTTAAAAGGGCAAATGCTATATTTAACGTTCGTAGGTAATAATGATATAATTACAAGGATAACTTTTTTCTCATATTCTTTATTACCAAGATTTGATTTTATCAGGCTCAGCCCTAGTACCCCAAATAGGCTTTATTCAAAGCACGCAACAAAGGCAACTCTTTTTCAGGACAAATAAAACACGTATCTACATCCACAGATTTACCAAAAAAAGGTATTTGTCTCCAAAGCGTTGACTGGATCAAGAATCTTGTAAAAAACCGACGAAAGACGACTTGGTGGTAGACTAGATACCGAGTCGTCTAGGTAGGTACCACCGCCAGATATCGTCCGGTTAAAATATGAGCGCTATGCACTTGTGTTTCAGGATGAGGGCACTGTAGCTAATGAAATTACCGGGTATAAGAGACCTAACATCTGTTGTCTCGGGTGACGGGCGCAGTGCGGCATTGAAGGAGAGTAATAACTGTTTATCAGTTGTTGGTCTCCTTCAATGCCGCTCTATCATGGTTGGGCGTATCACTTACCATCAGGTGAGCGTCTTGACCGTCGGACCGTCCGATCCTGACAGTTAAATAAAAAATGAAAATTTTACAAATTCATTAAAAATATTGGTGCAAATCAAACTAACGTACTTAAGACGTTAGTCCTTAAAATAATATCAACTTTTTTAATGCTCCCAACATTAAAGAATTTTCTTAAATCAATGACTCCATTTCTGGGTCAAACGTATTGTACAATACACATCTATGGTTATGTATGCTAAACAATTTCACATGGGGTTGACATCGCCCGCAGTGCATAGCTGTCATGCCGTGCCGCTCGTAAATCTCGCGATCTCATAAGGAGTGCTCACATTTTATGCGGAGCACATTCAGCACAGATCTGCCGTTTCCATACACATTAGTATTGAATTTTCTAGTCAATGGACTATGTGTACTATATATTCTAACTAATAGAAGCCATATAAGTACTCATGCTATCATTATACTGATGAGCTCAGGTATCCAAAAGACGTTATTTTCTCTCTTTATTTCGATTATTTGTTCGTTTTTCAAGAGGATGCATTAAGTGCAGATAAGGTTGGTTAAGACCCAAACATTGTTTGGGATCCTTGCTATCTCAAACTTTAACAAAATCAAACGTTATAAATTATTTTCATTGTTGTTTACAATATTTCACAATGAAACAATATAAAGTCTCTACTCAAATAGTACCTATTTCTGGTAAATACTAAAGGAAGTGGATAGTTTCCACAATCTCCTATAAATTAATTATATATTAAGTAAAGAAAACGAATTAACTTAGACCAATAAAAAAGCACACTACATTTTTGTTACAAAATCAACATTACCGAAATTGATAAATATTAAAGCCAAATCTTCTTAAATCAAAGCCACTTCGCAAAAAGTTAAAAATCAAATGAACAAACACGTAAGAAACTTGGAACCATAACTCTACGCTAGTTAAAGCATGGTCAAGCCAAAATCTGAAACATTACAGTTTAATAGTTCTAAACTAAACTGATAAAGTTTCAGATATATCAAATTGCAAGGAACGCAATATGCGCCAGTGCAAATGTTTGTTCTACACACACTGCTCCCTAACTTACGATATAAACAACACATGGTAGAGTTATGAGAAATAAACTGAATAAAAACTCTCAGACACTTAAACAGTGCCATCTGGCCCCAAACTAGTTAGCCAGTTTTTTGGAACTTATATTGCTATGATATATCGTAGACAATTGCAAACTATTTGCTATTTCTTTTTCATTTATACCAACGCATTTAATTAATGGAGAAAAGAGAGCCTTATATCCAGCAGTTAAAGGCGTTCATTCGTAATTTTCACATAGCTGTATAGATTTCGGTGATTTGCTTTCCTTTCCAAATACAGAATTAATAATAATAATATTAATTAATTCTATGTTTCCAACCTACCATTCGCTACACGTGGATTCATGGGGCTGGAACATGTCCTTAGGAGCTTGCTCAATTATTAACAATATTATAGGTAACGTACAGTATACAATTGAAAAAATCTTTTATACATTTGTTCTCTACTAAATTTGTATGGCTATGAAATGAAAGATATACGACGTGTATTCTAAAATATATTAAAATAAACAATTAAGGATCTGTTACACTAACTATAGTTAAGTGCGAACCTAAAATTGTTAAAAATAGCAAAACTATGCATCATCATCATCAGCTTATTAAATGTCCCCACCGAGGGGCACGCGCCTACCCGTACGCAAGTGTAGGCCGTAGTCATTCACGCGGGCCCAGTGCGGATTGGCCGACTTCAAAACTATGCATTTATTACTAAAATTATCATCATGCATTCTGCTCGAGTCGGCTTGTAAATTTTCATTTACGCGACTAAATTCGTAAAATTGATTTTATTCAATGTGTGAAAATCGCGGAAACTTAAAAACAGTAGTATGAAGAAAATATATTTTCTGAAAAAATAGTGTAGCCAGTGTAGTTGCTTGATACATAAACTTAACATTACCATGTGTCACAAGTAACTAACTTCGTTGTTATTTCATTTCGAGTTGACAGATATAACGCCAAGTAATTTAACACTATGTATTTTAATCTTAGTCTAGCAATGCAGACACTTGCACAACTTTGTATTGACATGTCAAAACTAAACCGCGTTCTGGAAAGTTCTACGAGTTGCCAACTCTAATAAACCTCCCAGTTTTAGTTACCAACTACGCGTAGTTAGCAGAACTGGAGAACAGGTAAATGAGCCAAGTCGCATGTGTGAGGACTTAATTTGAGGGATTTCATAATCAGCTCATTAAATGTCCCCATCGAGGGGCACAAGCCTACCCGTATAGGATGTAAGGCCTTAGACGTCCACGCGGGGCCAGTGCGGATTGGCCGTCTTCACGCACAACCTTTTAATCTCTTCGCAGGCGTGTTTTCTCACGGTGTTTTCCTTCATCGTTAGAGCGTCAGATAACGTACATATAATTAACGCAAACACATTCGTACATGGCGGGATTTGAACCTACGCCCTCCCGATCGGAAGGCAGTCCACACCATTGAGCCACCAGGCTCATTATTGAGGAATTTGTTTACACCTTAACTAGGAAGACACTTTATTACTCACAAGTAAATAGAAGATGTACAGAAATAGACAACATTTAAAGACTAAGAATATTTATATGCCTTCAACATATCTCTAGATAAAAAAATTAAAAAATGTATTTTTAAGAATATTATAGAGCCTATCAAAGTTAAACATTTTATGAGAATTGACTTAAGGTTCCACGCAATGTTGAGTAAAATGACCAAAAGAAAACCATAACTTACACGAATTTATTATGTTAGGGTTTGAAATAAAAGTTCAAAGTGAGAAATTAAAGTTCATTTCACTTGATTTGAATTAACAGTTTCCTTTTTTTTTTCAATTCAAGTATTACCTTGAACTGTGAATGCTGCTACCACCGAGCCAGTGGTAACTTCATTTTACATTCATAAGTTCCTTTCACAGGCCCTAATTAACAAAGAGATTTTTCTTTGATTTTGAATTAACTAATAATTGTTCATTTGCATCACAATGCAAGTTCGAATTTCCAAATCAAATGCTACCAAATTATGATAAAATCATTTACGATCTAAGATGTACAAATTATTGTTAATATACACGATATAGTATACACTCAGAAATGAATTCATTTTAAAAAACAGCCAATTTAAGACTCAGACCCGACAGACAAAAAAAATAACTTTATCAATGCTATTACCATCCATCAAAATTATTTTCTACTCAAATGAGTTAAGCCAACAAAAATTAATTCCACACCGACCAATTTCTGTTTAGCTTACGTTGGAAATTAATTCCAATGACCCTTTGATGTGTACCTAAACCATGCTTGTAAATACTTTTCTAAACTACCAGTTCACGCCAAAATGGGTAGTGTCACGACTAGTACAAGGTTGATTTTCAAAGGACCTGCGAGGATATCCACAAATATTCGGTTTAGAGAACTGTGACATGTGAAAGGCCAAATAAACATTTATTGCCGCGGAAAAGGTATTTGCAGTTGTTTGATCGAGTGGATCAGAAGTCGATGTTGATTTGTGGTGGGGTGACAGCCCACCCCCAAGTCCCCCCTAGGGGTGATACCCATGTATATTGACGCATTCCCTATAGAAAGTCAATATATTGGTCAACCAGTATTTTTGTTCAACAGGTAAGCTATTGAGCAAGCATTCCTAATCATGCTAAGACATGAATGATCGTTTACCGAGGATTTTTCTCATCTTAAGGAGTAAGAACTAGGAAAAGGTCCGGCCAGGAAAGATTTGACAGGCCGACGTTATCATTAAACTTTGCATATACTTGTATGTCGTTTAATTAAGATGCCGCTTATCTGTACTTTTTATAAGAAGCTAATCCAAGTTGTACACGTAAGAGTGTTGGGTCTTTGAATACAGATCTTTTTCTTACCTACGCTGTTGGTGATTGATGACGTTATAAAATCAATTCATTACCTGTAAACAATAAAAAAACAATTATTAGAATAAAATAGCAATCAGCTTGAAAAACCAGACAGCATATGTTTGGCCTCCGGTTATTTTTATTTATTTACCTTTAATGCTTTATATACTATTTAATTTAGTGCTTCCAGAGAGAGGCAACTAACTCTAAATTAAAGAAGAAAGAAAGAAGAATTGTATTCTTCTAGGTGATTGAAACCGAAACACTATTCACGTAGCTGTTGTTAAGTTATTGCGAATCGCATACATTGTATCAAATCGATATTACGGATTAAATCCGCATCATTATCAGCTCATAAACGTCGACGCCGAGGGGCACGAGCCTAACTCTAAAGGGTGATTAGGCCGTAGTCGTCCACGCAGGCCCACTGCGGATTGGCCAACTTCTCTATTGGAATTGGAATCTGTTTGCAGGCGTGCCCATATTTCCTCACGATATTTTCCTTTACCGTAAGAGCGTCGTCGATAAACGTAACTATTATTTTAAAAATCCGAAAATAGATTCCAATGCGCCACCGACGCTCTAATAGCCATTTATATTTTATTATACACACAATTTCCTTCTCGATGACTGTAGCCAAATCAATCTGTTTGTCTCAACAATTTTACCTGTGGTCATCGTAACGGAATAAAAGAGAAAAATGTTTAAAACCTGCGCACACCTGCGAAAAGATTCAAAGGTTGTGCGTAAAGTCAGCCAATCCGCACTGGGCCTGCCTGGACGGCTAAGGCCTATACACCATTTACGGTTAGGCTCGTGCCCCGTGGTGGGTGATGAATATTTTTTTTATAATTTGTTCTTTGCCACTTCGTTTTACACTCTGGCATGATCTGCCCACAGTTTAATTAAAACTAGGCGAGCACAAACCGACAAGTATCAAGAGGAAACCAAACGTACCCGATAAACGGTTTCCGTTACTGCTGTTAGACCTTGTTATTCTAGAGTTAAAGTTCAAATTGCAATATCACAGTTATTGGATACAGGAATATTTGCATGGAATATGGAATACAGTTGAATGTATAAATTATATTCGGACCATATGATGCTCAATCTGAATTTGTAGTTTACAATATAAAGGATGTTTAGGTATAGGTACTACATTTTCATATTGCGACGACACATGTGGTGAAGTCGACTATTTCACTTACACCACAGATTTAATAATATATGCTTAGGGGCCGTCCATTAATCACGTGATCTTTTTTGCATTTTATAAGACCCCCCTTCCCCCTCTGTGATACGTAGTGAGGTTTAAGTCTACCTCCCCCCCTCCCTTCTCAACATCACGTATATCTTTAATACCTACAAAGAATTTGAAGACTTTCAAAATATTACCTTTAAATACAGGTATAAACTATAATTTTATTTTATTCTGAAATTAAGGACCATGATAAAAATGTCTACACTAGGTAAATACACGTGATATCTCACTACACCCCCCTTCCCCCTTGTGTTATTTTCGTGATTTTTATAAAAACCCCTCCCCCCCTTGCGAACCTCACGTGATTAATGGACAACCCCTTACACCAAGGGTTCCTGATTCGATCCCCGGGCAGTACAAACCTTTTTTGTGCATGATCATCTATGTATAAAATGTATGTATTACCTAACTAGTAGGTAAACGAGTATTTTTAACAGACTTCAAAATAGAAACGGGTTACTCATTACCAGTTATTTAGTACACATACTACAAACTTCTGCTTAAATTGGAGTTTGCGGAACGTTAAAGAGTTTCATGAGATCTTTAAAAATCGTTACACAGCAAAAATTAAAACAATGAATTATTCAGTAACAAAAAGAAAATGGCACTTTTCATTATTTGCATATTAAATCCACCGTATCCGAAACGAACAGTTACAATCCCGGCGACTTGATCCCCAAATCAACGCATAACAAATGACCGCCGGCAGGGCGGGATTAGTCCGGGACCGCCGGCGTTATCGCCCGGGACGCCGGAATATAATTTAACCCTAGGTCACCTATTCTATGGATACAATTTACTAGATGGTAGACTCGATACTGAGTCGGCTAGGTAAGTAGCACCGCAGTGCCAGATATCGTCCCGTCAAATAAGAGTGCTATGCACTTTTGTGTTTCGAGATGAGGGCACTGTAGCTAGTGAATTACCGGGTATAAGAGAACCAACATCTGTTGTCTCGGATGACGGGCGCAGTGCGGCATTGATGGAGAATAATAACTGTCATTGATTTCCTTCAATGCCGCTCTGCCATGGTCAGGCGTATCACTTATAATCAGGTGAGCGTTCTGACCGTCCCTTTCACTTCGTCACATAAAAAATACAATATTTAGAATCGAAAACAATACATAAAACCTTTATATACCTTAAGAGGTATCTGATAAAGATATGTCACTACCCGTGTTGTTATAGTTGGGATGTCAGCTACAACACCACAGATTTCGGGTTCGAATCCCACGCAATACAAATATTTGTGTATATCACCAAGGATATAGATTAACCCTAAAATGGGTCGTCAAAAGAATGTATACTTAACTTATTCGTAATCTATCTTCGTAATATCGTAATCCGGAGCTCAAGTCAGGTAACTTATTCCACGGCCTTTGGGATTATTAGCGCATTGCGAGGATGATCAAATTGAATTTATACATCCCAGGTACTTTATCTTAGTTGGATAAGATGAGCGATGCTGCGAGCTTACCCGGCTGAGCCTGATTACGTTGGATTTGTGGGGATTTAAAAATATATAGGTATAAATATATAAAAAGGGTTGTTAGAAGTTTCCTTATAGAAGTATACGACTGTTATTATAACACCTAAGACATGCTAAGTTGCAAACAAACAGTGCATACCCTGTGCGTCCAGACAAGCCGGAAAATCGCCAACATATTAAATGATTCCCACTTATTCCCACGGTGAAACACCGAAGTAACTTTTGACTGCTGAAAAAAGCCCCACTTTACCATATTTTATAGGCACGTTAGTACGTAGGTCCAGGCTTCTTTATTTAGACAGTAGGTTTACCACCTACCAATCATCAAACATTGAGAGATTAATACCCGTCTCCCGAAGGAGGGAGAACAGCAAATCCTAAAAACCTTATCAAGACTTTACTTTTTAATGTACCTAAATAATAATCTAACATGTGTACATAGTGTAATTTTGTTCAAATAAATATTGTTCTTTTTTGTCTCCCGGCTAAATACTATAAAAAGTAGGTATTTTATAATATAACGTTGGCACTATACGGTAGAATTTGTTTTTCCCTTTTCAGTGGGTATTTCGGCAGTCGACCTTTTTGTTTTTTTTTTAATTATGTACTATGCATTACGACCCGTTTTCGTCACGCTGTATGGAAAAGTACACAAATGTACATATCCTACAGAGGGTCGGAATAGGATGGTCGATTTAATCATTCAAAATGGCTTGTGAAGCTGAAGACTTGACTGAATAAAATTCAACAATTTATGAAGTTTTGAGTATAATCCAAACTAACGAATATAAAATCCGATTGGAGCACAAATTCAATAACAAAGTTACTACGAAAAGCTTTCTAAAGTTTTGTATTCATATTTTTCACAACAAAACCAATTATTTAAATTTTGTATTGCAGCTCTGCTAGTGGAATTAAATTATGCTTTGTCTATATGCAGTTTAAAACACACGCCATATTGCAGTTTAATAATACTGTATGGCATTAGAAGGAAAAATAAATTGAAAACAAAGTACTTAACTAAAAAGGGCAGCAGAGTTAAAACATCAGGCATAACACCAGGGGACCGTATGAGATAATCTAAACATGATAGCATCAGGTTAATTTCAGGGTCAAAGCTTTGTATTAAATAACATAGAAGGTCACCGAAATGTTATCACATGTTTATATTGTACCTTAATTAATTAACATTAGATTCATTATGTTCAATTTGTTTTGCTCCGTGTTATCTTTGTGTGAGCATACAATTGCAAATTAATTATTGCGTATCCGCTGAAATGTGTTTGTTTTTAGATATGATTCATAGACAATAAATATAGTAGCATTTGTTTTGATGGTATAGTTATATTTGACATCAAGTTCTTTGTTTGCTACCTTAGTAACTAGCAAACAACAATGTAAAATAGATTGTAATCTATACTAATATTATAAAGCTGAAGAGTTTGTTTGTTTGTTTGAACGCGTTAATCTCAGGAACTACTGGTCGGATTTGAAAAATTATTTCAGTGTTAGATAGTTCATTTATCGAGGAAGTCTATAGGCTATATCATCACGCTACAAGCAATAGAAGCGGAGCAGTTATAAAGAATGTTTCAAAATCGGGGGCATTTTAGGGTGCCATAGCCAAATGGCAAGAAAATTTTTTCATACTTGGAGCTTCAGCTGCGTACGCTGCGTAAACAGTAAAAATTTCGCAAATGTCATGTATGAGAGTATTGTTCTTCTTTTAATGGTCTACAAAAAAGTCCTGGACAGCATATGTCTCTCTTTTAAAGTTAGTTCCCTAAAACATATTTTAGGCTATTTTTTTTCTAAAATAATGCATCATTTGCGAAGGTGTTTTCATAAATATGATAATAATCTTTATCCAAACAAATCCTTTTAAACAAAGTTGCCATTCACATCATTCGACTTAAATGAATATCTTATGAAATATTAGTTTTAGCTCACCTATATAAACGAAGTAGCGGGTAAAAGAGAGCGTTAAGCCAAAGTAACTATTCCACGCGGACGAAGTCGCACGCAAAAGCTAGTTACAAAAGAAAAATACCGGTAGACCGAGCAATAAAATTTTGCACGTAAAGGTGATAGCTGGTTTGCTAATTTAGACCTTGTTTTGAAACGTTATGAAGTAAGCTTCTATGCCAAAAGTTAAAAGAGTAGCATGATCCTAGCTTCATTAATCGGAGTGGTTTCCAAGCATAATTTTAATTGCATTCAAAATATCAGAAATATGTGTATATATATCGGTTGTTGATTCCCATTGTATTGGCCATTTGCATAATTTAAGCTTTGAATGCGCTATTTAATTTACTTTTTTATAATTTATTTATCGGTTACATGG
Organism: Leucinodes orbonalis; assembly: GCA_019425675.1. Taxonomy (NCBI): domain Eukaryota; kingdom Metazoa; phylum Arthropoda; class Insecta; order Lepidoptera; family Crambidae; genus Leucinodes; species Leucinodes orbonalis. The sequence continues at coordinate 90,544 of PQWD01005978.1, read as the reverse complement.
CAGAATCTAACAAAACTATTTAATTCGAAATATATAAGAAGCGCGTTAGTAGCACATATTATTAATATTTGTTAAATAAGTTTACAGTACAAGTGACGTACTAATTCGTCGAGACTCAATCTTGGTAAAACTGAAATAGTGATTGCATTATTTCGCACTTATTTCTTCACTACAAGGTCTATAATTGTGTACTCTCATTATATTTACCAACAGTAGGGGACTGGTCATTAGTTACTCGTTAGAGAGAATCATGAGCTTACGTCAAGATGTTTATGGCGAAGACTAATTTGAGAAAACGTAATGTCACTCGGCGAAATAAAGAGGAAAATGTTAAATAAAGATGGCGCCATTCAGGAGTTGAGTACTGCGGTATAAAACAACGCATTTTAAGAAGTTAAGTTAAATTAACTATGGAGAAGGCTCCAGAGGAAGCGACTTTAACAAAGGACATTTAAAAAAGTTCAATCAAAATAAGTGAGTACTTTCATATGAACGATGAGGTTTTCGGTGGGTTTTATTCGATTTTTACCTAATTTTTTTTACTGAATATAAAAGAAGACTCATTCTTTAATTATTAAAACGTACCTACACCATGCTAACACCTACCACTAGATGTATTGTATATAATATGTAGAGTATAAATATAATATAAACTTTTCGCATCTACTTTCATTATTTCTACTTCAAGTGGATGGAATGATCCACCTGCGTTTGTTCTGACCACATACAACCTGTGGTATTCAAGTACGAACGAATATTTTAACACCGCTCCATCTTAGAACACTTCTGTTCTTAGGATAGTCTGTGCTCAAGAGCAAGCCCATTACAAATTAAATGTTAATTAAGTTATAAGTTAATTATGCATAGCTATGGAGACATTTGGGCAACAATTCACCATTGAATGCGTATTGGTGGTTAACATTTCATTGAAGAGTTGTAACATTTTTTTGGCACGACTTTAAAATTGCATTCCACAAAACTCGTATTGTTAGAATAGGTATATTATTAATTAAAGTTATTTAAAGTGAAGCGTCGTTTAAAAGAAGGTAGCCTGTGTGTATAAATAGGTAGCACATTTATTTACGTACTTTTCGGTTTCCAAATTATATTTCACACAAAGTTTTAAAGTTCACGTCCAGGACTTAATACAGTTAATGCACTTTGTGTGAAAGCTCTCTGAGCTTTGACAAAAAAGGTGTACCAGCTTATATAAGTTGTAGTAGTAGTTCTAAAGTTTTCGAGAGACAACGTGGACTGCCAATTTAGTAGACAACGCGGCGTTTTTGAACTGAAATTCGGAAATCTCCAACATGTTGGGTTTAATTTGGCATATTTTAACAACCGGTGTAGATTTTAGTAATTTAACATAAAAAAGTATTATAGTTATTATCTCAAACAATTTCAAAAGGAATGTATGTATGTGTTATAAAATCACCAAAACGAAATATTCCTGACTTGATTTTATTCTTTACTAAGAAGTCATTTAGCACAAAATGGGGGAGACCTATGTCCAGCAGTGGACTGCAAGAGGTTGAATAGGAAGATGTTATCGGGAAGTTTTTAGTTATATTAATTTACACAATAAACATTTTTGATTTCGAATGAACACTAATTTCACTGATAAAATCGCGTACGTACACACTATTTGTGTATGTTGTAAATGTATTTTATTATTTGTGTAAATTGAAGAAAGTGTCAAGAGTGTCAGTGTTAAAATTTTTATTCTCGATGAAGTGTACCTCTAACATATATTTTATTTCATTATGTTCACATTTGTAAATCTATTTAATTTTTTTAACTTTTTGAAGCGCTTGTTGAAGTTTTAAGACATTGAACAATTACAACGTACCTTATACCCAACACCACAATACTTTTCATAAACGAGTTGAATCAGTAGAAATGTTGGAACATAATATATTTTATTAATGGTAACACTTATCGTGACGTAACATTTTGTTTTACTAATTATTTATGGGGAAGCGAAGGCACAGTTACGTCTCATTACCATTCGGCGGGTCATGTCCGAGCATCATCGCTCACCCAGCACTTTTTCTAACGAACCCCCGCCAAATGCAGACGTAAAAGTCATGGATGTGTTCGCATACCCGTTCTTCCAATAAGTAATTATAATACAATTTTCATAAAACATGTTCAACACAATTTTTCACACAACAAAATTCGATAAAATTGTTACAGAACATTTTAATAAGCCATTTGACAACTTCGTTTAATATAATACAGTAATTTCATAAAAATATACGAGAACTAACCGGAAGATATTAAGACCAACTATTAACTTTGTCAACAAATCAAAGATGGCGCCAGTGTTAAATGTCATTATTAAACATGGTACGTAAATACATTAGACAATTTATACGTTGAAATATTTATGACTAACACTATACTTATATTGTGTTTGTATTTGAAAAAAGTATAAGTATGTCTATCCGTTGTTTGATACCCACACCACAAGCTTCACGCTTTACTTGGAGCTAAACGGCGATGTTTGAATGTCAGTGTAATATTTTTTATTTCAGAGACCGAACATATCGTTAATTCAAGTTATAACAAACTGTTTAACTACTTTTTAAGAAAATCAAACAGATCGCAAGCTGTAAGCTCTTAAGGTGAAAAGAGGTGTAATTGGAAAAGTTTTAATCACTATCAAGCATCTCTTGAAATTAAAACGTTTAATGAATTGAAGGATTTGATTAATAGGTATTCTAGAAAACTTGAGGTGTTTTGAGTTGTGAATTCTATTTGTAAAATACGAGGCAGACTTTGATGCTTCACTTTTTTTAAAAAGTTATACAAATTATTTTCCAAATGAGGTATGTTTGTAACACAGATATTATAATATATGGGTACTATGTTATAGGTAATATATTACATATAAATAAAATTAAAGTGTGTTTGTTGTCTGTCTTTTTGTGGATTCTAGTCGCATATTATTTAATTTTAAATGTCCATGCTTACTTTTTGTTAAAAAGTAAGACATAATATGTGCCTTATAGAAGACTTATAAATGTCATATGAAGCTACCACTGGTTCGGATAGTAGTTTTCTACTGAGAAGAATCCAGCAAGAAAATCAGTAGTTCATAAGTATTTATCAAAATAAAGTATATAAGTTAGACCATTAGTTGTGGTAGTACGAGTAGAAGCATCTTGCTTTAAGGCTAGACAGCGCCGAGACGTTTGTGGATATATATTTTTATTTTAGCAGAGGATTGTTTACGGGACCGTCTGTAGAAGTTAATAGACATAATAAGTTCTAAATAAACCAAGGAAAATATCATCATAATGAAACCAAATCAAAGGTGGCCTTAATCGTCCACGCAGACCCAGTGCAGATTGGTCGACTTCACGCACAACATTTCTCGAATCTCTAGTGCGCAGGTTTCGTCACGATGATTTCCTTCACCGTAAGAGTGTCGGACGATGTACATATAATTTTGAAAATTCGAAAATACACTGGTACGTGGCGGGATAAATGATACGTCCTCCCGTTGGGACGCTGAAACCAAAAGAACTAAGGCGCTCCAATTATCTAGTTAACTATCAAATATCATGTTTTAATACCGAAATTGATAACAGCTTATGTAATATACTGAATCTAAACGTCCCTTTATGTGTATTTGCTAAAATGGGGGCGTAAATGACGAATAATTGGTGTTCAGTTTCTAAGGAATTTCACCCATAGTCAACACTAAATAGGGTCGAAGTTGTTTATCGCCAAATACACATTGATAGTGCTAATGATTAGTGGATCTGTTTTCTGTAACATTGTACAGTATGTGGTGACATGTGAATGTTATCAGATACTTATATGACCCTATTCTAACCATGAGGTGTAATGGTTGACGTCAGCGACAACAATAAAGGTTTCGGGTACGATCCCCGGAAAGCACAAGCATTTGTATACATGAACATATTGTCTTTGTTTGGATGAACATATTTTTTTTTGTGGGATAGCTCAGGGGGGTTTCTATTAATAAAATTAATTTAAAATAAAAATACGTTTGTTTGTCGATGGTTTAATACACATAATACATACCTACGTACAGTTAATGCTGTGTAAAGAATTATAGTATCAATATAAAAAAATACTTTTCATGTGTTATATTTTTTATACACTTCATATCTCTGCTTCATTGCTTGTCTATACGAGTACGTCAAGTGTTGGCGTTTTCCTTTGCATTTAAATTTTAAACTAAATTATTTCTATTGCTATCAGTTGTCTATTACCACCCTAATAATATTATAACGTCTGTTAAAGGGGACATTGAACTAACATTCCTTTGAGTATTGAGCCCGAACGAGCTCAATTAACCACTGGGCTTGCAATATAACCTTGACCCTTAATTATGTCATCTTTGTACGCGACGAGATTTCTATCTTTCCTAAACGATACGTAGGCAACTATGTACCATTTACATTTTATTTAAAAGGTTCACCAACAAGTGTTACAATAATTCTTAATAATAATTGCATACAATGAATTAAGTGTTAACACTTAATTGTAGGTAAACACCACATACATTAAATATTAATCTATTAAAACAAATAAAAGTACACTAGTAACAAGGTGTAAAGTAACCTTTACTTATATTATTATACAGCAATAATAAAGAGTTCTAAAACCTACAACCTCGACAACGGCTTCTTGCAAGAGCTTGCAAAATTATTACTTTATGAAAAAATATTGTCATCTTTTTTTAACAAGTATGTCTTGGAATTCCATCCTTACGTGATCGACATTCCACGTATCCGCACAACCCGCTGTAGTAGCTCGTTTCTAATGCGTTGCCTCCTTGTGTTCCCCGAGCATTTCAACCTGGCCGTCTCCAAGGCAACCGCGAATAGGCTGTTTCTAGACAGACATGATATAGAAAGCCATTTGGGCTGGCCTCTTGCTCGGTGAAGCTGTGAAGGCCTTCAGCACCCAAAAGCAAACAATTCTTAAAAGGCCGGCAACGCATCTTGTAGCTCCTTTGGTATTGCAAATTTCCATCGGCGGTAGTATTCACTTTCCATCAGGCTGCTCTTTTGCTTCCTAAACTATAATAAAACCTATCAAACAATACGGCAGGTGATAGCCTCAGAAAACTTTATTAGGACTATTAGTTTCAGAAACAAATAAAGAGTACGAAACGAAAATCCGCACTTCCCAAAACTTCTGTGTTTGGGAAACTTCAGATTCCCTCATTCAAGTAATAGGAGAAATTTCCGAAAAATCCAAAAGAATAATAGCACTGAATT
>PQWD01005978.1:0-82972 GCA_019425675.1 Leucinodes orbonalis | reverse complement strand
CTGCAGGATCATTATAATCAAAACTAAATAAATTTGAGCTAGATAGCTAGTAGAGGCATTTAAATTAATGATGTTTATAAGATCCATAGTAAAATGCTTGCTGTACAGTCATGCTGTTAAGTGTATATAATTTTTATCATAATAACGCCGAGCCGTAACCTATCTCAATCTCATTACGGCCCAATCATAAAAGTGTTATTATCGAATCGGATAAGTTATGGAGGCCATCATCCGTACTAGAATATTGAACTGAGCGCAGTTTGGCCGGTCGCCAGCGTGTATGAACGTTCGCGCGCAATCTTGTTTAAACTAGTATTCCGATAGCGCTTTAGGGAAAGAGTTATGCTCTATGCTGTACAAATGTTCCGATACGTTATCAGTTATTAAACGAATATAAACATAAAGTTCAGAAACCTGAAACCTCTTTTGATCTTCGGATTGCATTAAAATTTACACACATATTTAATTCAGACTAATCTACGACTTTAATGTTGCCTAAGTGGTTTTGTGTTAGAAGACATGATGCGGACTTGACCGATGAAGTGTTAGACCATTTGCAGCACAACAGTAGCTATTTAGAAATAATCTACAGTTGCTTATATTAAATTAATCAGTGTTTCTAGGCTATATTGTAGAGGTGAGCATTAGAAATCCTTGAATTTTATGGCTATAACTAACCCCATAAATAAGCATTTCCTGACAAACAAAATCGACTCAGGGTGTCCCTTAGTTGTAACCAAATTATTGAAACAAAAGAAACCATGAGAAAAGTTATGACTTACATAGAATTAATAATGACGTCATTTTCACTACTTAACTAAAAGCCATCATTAGTTTCAACTGGTCTTTATTTTTTATGTATTACATATTATCAAACCACAGTGATTAATCATTCAATAAAAGTTTAAACAATTCAAATCTAAAAAAGAATTCATCTTCATCACATAATGCTCACAGTTTTTGCCAAAGCAGCTGTGATTGATTTCGACAATATTTTTTGTCACGCGTAAGCTACCATTTGTTGTTTCGTTTGTTGCAATGTGGGTAAAAAGAGCCGAAGGGAATCAGCCAATATTATCGAAAGGACAATAAACTCGAGGATGTTTTACTATAACTTTGTTTCGCGAAATATATTTATAGATACCTAGTAATTTGTCACATGGTCGTCAGAGGGAGTGTTTTTTGGCTACTCTAGAAATTGAATAGTTTTTTGTACTTAAAGTATATACCATTATTTTGAATATAGTGGGGGAGTCAATCAATGAGGTTTTTAAAGCCCAGTACCATCTACCTCCATATATGACTTCATACCCTTACCTATAAGGTTGGCAACGCACTCGTTGCTGTTTGAGCTTTAAGTCATGATTGGCTCATTATATCGTCCCACGTTTAGGGGCACGAGCCTACTGTAAGCCAACGCGGACCCAGTGCGATTGCAACTTCAAGCAACAACCTTTGAATCCTTCGTAGGCGTTAGGCGCAGATTTTCTCAGGAAGGTTACCTTCACCGGGAGATCGGATAAGACGCACATTTTAAAGTCATTGTATCGTGGCGGGATTTGACCGCTTCACCCTCTAGATGGGATGGCAACAGTCCACACCATTCCACCATCGATGCAGAATGGAGCTTTGAGTTTCTATATATAAATTACTAATATCATTTACGATCGTTGCGGTCCTTGTGTTAGCTGCGACAGTTGGCTACTTTACTAATTTATTTACACTGTGCCATCATCATTATTAACAAACAGATTATTCCATGCACAATCACAAAATGTTTATTCTGATAAGGGATGAAATACGAATCCTTGGTTTGTAATCTACTTCTCATTACACACATATCACATTGTAGGGCACATGTAAGTATGAATGTTATATGTCCGCATTTTTAGTTTACAAACGCGTTGAATGAATGAACGCCATCAATTGCTGCACCTAACCAACTAGTGTACAAGGGTGTAGCTTTGGGGAAATACATCATTTTTATTCGGAACATGCAACTCCTAATTAGTGTGGGCTGCACACGTAATTAGTGTTCACCACCAACACATAGAAAATACACTGTAGATTCATGAACACGAAATTTTTTTTTCATTTTGCTAGTTGTTAAATATAGGGCATGGGCACCTATATCACGATGAAAGTATAAGTCCTTATTAGTACGGTTGCCAAAACGCAGTCTGCTCTCCAACCTCCAGATCCGTTATTTATACTCAATATAATCTAAGCCTTCATAAATGGTTTTCATTAACGCAATAGATGCCTTGCTTGTTTGGCATTCGCGAGCCTGTCACATAAAACTGTTTACACGGTAAAACCACTTATTCCAATATGGGATCTATTCCAACGGGCGCGATTAAATATGTCACCACTTGTCGGAAACTAATAACGGGTGCGCTCGGAGCCAAATGTTTAATGTATGTGATGCTGCACTCATGTGTTATATTACGACCCATTTAGTATAAGCGGTTTAGACGTCGACTGCAACACCAAGGGTTCGGGTTTGATCCCCGGGCAGTACAAACATTTGTGTCCATGAACATGTATGTTTGTAATGGTCTGGGTGTTTTCTATGTATAATATGTAGTATTTACGAAAAAAACTGTATGTAAGTATGTTTAACCTTTGTTTAGTAACCCATAATACAGGCTTCACGCTAACTGGAGCTAATGGCGCTGTGTTTACAAAGATAGCCTGTTATGTGGATACAAACAACTCACAATTTTTATTTATTTTGTAACAACACATTTATTGATTATATAGAAAACATCCAGACCAATACAGACGTGTTCATGCACAAAAATGTATGTACTTGGAACCTTGATGGTTTAAACCCATATCAAGGAAAAATATTCAAATATAACTAATATCTTCACTGTTAAAAATCTGAAGCTAACATACTTGACCAAAATATTTAAACGTATTCAGTAGTATCGTGAGATAAATAATAATAAAAACATTTATTTTCCAGATTCAAATTCATCCATCGATTGTAGTATTAGTAGGCACATTATTATAATATAATAATATACCAAAACACACAAACGAAATTACATACAAAACATTTCATCTCTGCATCTGCGATCACAACGTCACTCAGTTGCAGCAACGCACGAAATGTTTCAATATAGGAGAGTCGTAGGTCTCCGTTACACTATTTGATGAGCAAAACTAACCCAGGTGTTTATCAGTCGCCTATCTGTCCTTACGTTTCAATACCATTACCACCACCATATTGGAGCCAGGGCCCGTGATTAACAAGAATCCTATTATGGAATTATCTTTATTTCAGCTAATAAGGTGTTCAGCCTACATACCTTTTTTAACAATACAATTTTTTTTTTTTTTTGGGGTAGGCGGAAAGATGACGTATTTCTGTTGTACTGCTGAATAAAATTATTTATTTAATAGTTTTGTACAAATAAAAGTACATTTCATGTGTTAATTAGTTGTGCATCTGCCTACCAGTCTATCTCCTCATCAAGTTTTATCTCAGTAACTATCACTGGCTGAAATGGAATCCTGCAGTTGGCTATGGTGAACTGAAGACTTTGTTCAATTCCAAGTTGACAGAGTTTGAGCAGAGTTTGGAGCGTTCATCACCATCTCCTACTGTTGCTTCACTGGCTGCTGAATTCTCAACTTTTAAGAAGTTTATATGTACTTCATTGTCGCAGCTTCAGAAGCAAGCCAATCTACTAGCGCTTGAGTGTGATCGGCTGGAGATGCATGGCCGCCGTAAGATTTTGCTTTTTCATGGCGTCGTGGAGGATAAATCTGAGGACTTATATAGCAGCATTGTGAACCTTGCCAAAAATCAATTGAAGGTAACCTTAAATGGTGACAGTATCAAGCGTTGTCATCGTATGGGCGAATGTCTCCTGGTAAAACCAGACCCATCCTCGTAAAGTTCGCCAACGTTGAAGTGCGGACAAGCTTTGGTTTGCGAAGACTGCGATGAAAGGCAGTGGCGTCACTGTTTCAGAGTTTTTAACCAGATCACGTCACATCGCTTTTCTGGAGGCCCGTAAGCGGGTGGGTACTAAATGCTGGACTCGCAATGGGGTAATTGTCATCTCGGGTTCGAATGGCGCTCTCATCGTGTCACATCTCTGGAGGAGCTTGATGGTGTTGCAGTCCTTCAAGCATGCCTGCTGAGGACGTTCCGGTGGCGAACAAAGCTGGTCGCAATGTCGCCGCTTCAAGGACGAGGCGCATCGTGAAGAAGTGATAGTTGTAGTTTTATGGTTTTTCTGATTTTATTATTACTTTATTTCTTTTGTTTTGGTTTAATGGTCTCAAATAACTCCATTAGTTATATTGAATGACTGTCCATTATTACTATTAACCATCCTCATTTATTTAATTTCATTTATTAATTATCTTGCTGTCAATGGTTTGTCCAAATTGTATAGTGTAGTTAACTAATTTCATAAGTATTTTGATCACAAAGAATATAGAAAGTGTTAATGATTTGGTTAACATATTGTAAACAAAACAATTGACATTGACAGATTGATGACAGTTTGATTATTTTACCGTCTATTTTTTTTTCTTTTGGTGACTATTTGACCGTCAACTATTATGCCTAAGCTCTCTGTGACTATTTTGCCGTCGATAGTATATTTTGTGAATTTTAGAACATTGAACCTGTTTCATACTTGCTATTCATTTTCTTTATTTATTTATATATTTTTTTTTTTTTTTACCTGACATTGTAGTTGTATAGCTGGTGGGCAAAAGCGTTAATTTGTATTGTTTTTTTTTTTAATTTAATTTATTATTTTTTATTTTAATATAGTATAATAATATTTATTTCATATTTACATAGATATACACATTATGTGTTCAAGTAACAGTGACCTAAGCAGTGACTTTCTCTCTGTTTCCTCTTCTTCTGAATCTGATAGCTTCCATTCTGCACTTGTACCTTTGGCGGAAACACTTCATAATACATTTTTGGATGTGCCTAATAATTTAAATGTGGTGCATATTAATGCGCAGAGTATTCCTGCTCACTATCCAGACTTGCTTGCTTCCTTTGATGATAGGAATATCCATATAATTTTAATATCGGAATCCTGGCTTAAGCCTTGTTTATCCTCTACTACTTATGTTCTCCCTGGTTTTCAGCTAGTGCGCAATGATCGCCTCAATAAATCTGGTGGTGGTGTTGCTGTTTATATCCGGGCCCACATACAATTTACTGAAGTTTGTATTTCTTCTTCGTCTAGTTCTTGTGGTGCGGAATACCTATTCCTTGAACTTTCTCTTTCGCACAATAAAGTACTTCTTGGTGTCTTCTATAGTCCCTCTCTAAGAATTGATTATTTTTCGCAGCTCGAAAAACTTCTTGAAGACCTAACGCCTTTATATGGTCACACGATAATTATGGTGATTTTAATACATGTATTCTAAAAGATGATGCCCGTGCTCGACGCCTCTTATCTATTTTAAATTCCTGCAACTTAAATATGCTTAGTTCATCTGCTACTCATTATTTCCTAACAGTGTTCCATCTCTTCTAGATCTTACTATAGTCTCTTCCTGTGATCACGTTGCTAAGCACGGCCAATGGCATGCAGATGCTTTTTCATACCACGACCTTATTTATCTATCTTATAAAGTTCGCCCTCCTAAAGCTAAGCCTAAGGTGGTGCTTATGCGAAATTTCGGTGGCATAGATATTGATAGGCTACGGGTTGATGCTTTTAATGCTGATTACTCTAAAGTAACTAGTACCGGTTCTATGGATGAAAAGGTCAATATTTTTAACACTATCATAGTCTCCCTTTTTGATAAGCATGCACCTCTTCGACCTGTTAAAATAAAACATTGCCCTGCTCCTTGGCTAACCACTGAACTGAAGTCTTTGCGAGATAAGAAAAATGCTGCCAAGCGTAAATATAAAAATAATCCATCGGATTTCAACTTGGAGCGTTATAAAGCCATTCGGAATCGTTGCAACAAGATGTGTAGAGATGCTCAGCGACGCCATATCACAGTTCTGTTGAAAATGGTGACCCATCTAACAGCGCCGGATCTTCAATTTTTTTTGGGTGGGGCAAAAATTGAGAAATGCCGCCCCCGCCCACTATTTTTTATTTTTACCTTTATCATCCTATATTATTTCACTAATTTATATAATAAGTCTTCTAATTGATTGACATTTGGACAAAGCTGCAACTTTTTACGCAGTTGTGATCAGTTTCAGAGATATTACATGAACTACATCCCTTGTCTTACTCCTCGGTGACAATGATTGTGTAAGCTCTTCATGTACTCGGCCTGACAAAGTAGCGCACTCGTACAAACATCTCAACAATTCGATATAGCAGTAGTCAAGTCAGGCACCGTTGGAGGGAATGAAACACAGCCCAAGTCTCGTTCGAATCGAAGGCTTTCTCATAGTCCACAAACGCCAAACATAATGGTCGGTTATACTCTCCGGTCTTCTGTATAACCTGCCGCAGCGTATGTGATATGTAGTCTATGGTGCTGAAGCCTTTGAGGATCCCGGCTTGTTCGGAGGGCTGGATGTCGTCAAAACTATGCGCGAGACGGATCATGATGACTCTGGAGAATAACTTGAAGATGTGACACAATAGCGTAATGGTCGTTAATTCTTCAATAAGGTTTTAATATCTAAGATAACTCTTAACAGATGTAAAAACGGCAAGATTGGTTTATTTTAGTTATTTTATAGTGTAATGTCGTATGGTCTACTGTTGTGGGATTCGGCTGCCGACATTATCAATATACAATATTTGTGCTACAAAAAAGAGCTATATTATCTTTAACCTAAGACCACGTGACTCTCTTAAGGAACAGAATAACACAATTTTAATACTGGCAATAAAAACAAACTTACCACTTGAGCCTACATAAAATAGGTAAATATTTTATAGGAAGATGTATAAGGTTGTTCAAAGAGGTACCGCAAAATTTATAATGTAGAGTTATTAAAAAAGGGCACTAAAGAAGAATATTTATGTGATAAATATCCGTGGTCTTAAACTGCTCAGCTATCAGCAGTGTTTATAATATATTTTAACATTAATTAATTGTCCAAAAAAGGCTGCACTGTTGAGTTTTCTTGGGTGTTTCTTTCTCAACAGGCCAAACCATTGAAGCGCTTTTTTTCAAGCATCGAAATTCTAATTCATCGAAAAATATTTTGACTTTAGTATTTTAATTATTTTTTTATTGTTTTTTTGTATATTTTTTGACGTTCATAAGTGCTTTTTGTAAGCCTAATTTAAATAAATGAATTTTGACTTTGACTTATCATAGTCGGAATATTAGGCTCTCTCCAAGCGGATACGAAAACTCGTTCGCAGGGACTTCTACTGTTTCAATACAAGGTTAATTATGGACCTTATTGAGGAGAACAGGGGGCCCAAAGTTTTCCAAAACTCCACTTGGGAGGAGCTTTCTGGTAAAGGTTAGCAAGTGGCCAACTACTCACATTACGCCAACAGATCCTGGAAGAAGTTGAGAAAATTCTATGGAAGACTGTATTCATCGAGCGCTCATCAGCCACAGACCGAAGACAGCGAAGATCTACGTGCCCCGCTAAGGCACCATTGTACGTAGGATATCCCGGATGTTGACGTCAGCGAAATTAGTGCAGAACTGCAGAACTGAGAAGTGGAAGGGCCCCGGGGAATGACGGTATTACGACAGAACTCCTAAACACCGGTGGAAAACCCATCCTTAGGGCATTAGGTGAGCTCTTTTAATGCCGTCAACCAGGGAACTTCACTGGAGGCGTGATCCAGAAGCGTCGTCTTATTTTTCAAGAATGTTGATAAAACTCTCTTGAAGAATTAAAGACCCATAGCGTTTCTGATAAACGTTTATACAGAGTTGTCACAACCAGTATACGTCGGTGGCGTCCTTCTCGAGATTGTCCAAGAATACGTTTACTTGGGCCAAAACTTGACCGGCACAATTTAGACAGGAAAGCTAGTAGGAGGATTCACTTAGGCTGGGCGGCATTAGGCAAGTTACATCAGGTCTTCACGTCGACGATTCCGCAACGCTTAAAGACAAAAGTCATTGAGAAATACGTCCTACCCATACCAACATACGCAGATGAGACATGGACACTGACTACGGGATTGGTTCACAAATTTAAAGTTACTCAACGGGCGATGGAGCGTGCTATGCTGGGAGACTCTTATAGATAAAATCAGAAATGATGTTATCCGCAAGAGAACTAAATATTATAGTTCGCCAGATTAGCAAAGTGAAGTGGCAGTGGGTAACGTACTCGTATGTCGCAGAACCGATGGCTGTTGGAGCAGACAAGTTCTGGAGCGGAGTTCGCGGCTTGGCAAGCGTAGCGTAGGATGCCCTCCGGCCCGTTGGACCGACGACTTGCGAAAAGTCGCTGGTGGAGGCTGGATGATAAAAACGGAGGACCGGAGAATATCTGGCGTAAAATGGGGGATGTCCAATGTCCAACAGTGGACTGCGATAGATTGAATAGAGAGGGAAAAAGTTTAATCGCCTTTCTTGAAGAAGAACACCACCACGTCATTGCTCCTCACCTTTGGCGTCGCGCCATCACCGATTCCGGAATGAAAGAGCTTCTGAAGGGTCTTATGCACTGGCGTGCCCCCTTTCTTTTGGCGTGACAACTTTCAAAAGCTCTGCGGTAAATCCGTCGTCGCGGAGGCTCTTATAACACTTAAGCTGTTTCAGAGCCATCCTAATCTCGGCAATAAAAGCAAAGTCGTGAAAAAGTTACAATTTATCAATTATTGGTATTGATTTTAATCAATATTAATAAATCAAGTTCTATAATAAAATAGTCAGCTTTTTCGAAGTCACACTGGATGAAAAAGGCGTTTTATTTCCAATTTATTTTATAAATTCTCTTTAAAACGTGGTCGCTTGATGCAATGAAAAGGTGCTAAAATGTTTATCTTATTTTTTTTTCAATTGTAGCTGTCCATCATAAAAATGATATAGCTATAAGCAGCTAAGTTGGCATCAATTAACATGAGAAACAATAGGTAACTTTGAAATAATTCACTGCTGCCCTGGATAAGAGATGGAGAGAGGGTTTTTCGTATATAGCGTCATTCCTCAGAGTCGCGGCTGCCCTGCGCCTGCTGACCGTGATCTGCGATTCCTGCGGGCGCCTATTTAGAACTATGCAAAAAAAATGCAATGGTTGAGTAACATGCCTTTTCGCGCTCCGGGTATCGGTCGAATTTGGCCATGAAATATCGGCACTGTACTATTATTTATTCCGTGGGCCAGTAAGGTAATGATGAGTGATCCATTAGTCGGTTTGCCGCCCCTGAACGTGCCGCCGGGGCACGTGCCCCGTCTGCCCCCCCTAGATCCGGCCTGCCTCTAAAGTATGGAGGTTCCTTAAGACTCTGGGTATTGGTTGCGCTCGCACTGAATCACCTTGTAAAGGTATCAATCTCAACCATTTAAACAGTTATTTTTCCACTTCTGTCGCCTTTGATGTCGTTTCTAAAAATAAAACGCTTAATTTTCTTTCATCACTACCACTTCCTGATATTCCTTCTTTTTCCTTTAATCAAGTATCTGAGAGTGATGTGAGGAAGAGTGTCTTATCTGTAGCATCTAATGCTGCGGGTAGTGACTGCATTAGTCGTACTATGATTGTTCCCATTCTTGACATCCTAACACCCACTATTACACATTTACTCAATCATTCCTTGGGATCTGGTAACTTTCCTAGTGCTTGGAAAGAAGCACAGATAGTTCCTCTTCCTAAAAAGAAAAATCCTTCTTCTTTTTCCGATTACCGTCCCATTTCAATTTTGCCATTCCTGTCTAAAGTCCTAGAGCGTATTGTGCATCAGCAACTTAGTTCTTTTCTTACAAAACACCAGCTTCTCAATTCCTTTCAATCCGGTTTTCGCCGCGGTCATAGTACGACTACAGCTCTTATGAAGGTCACAGAGGATATTCGTGCAGGCATAGATAATCAACATCTCACTGTTCTTACCTTACTTGATTTCTCCAATGCTTTCAACACGGTTGATTTTGATGTCATGTTGGGATTGTTACGCTCTATTAACATATCCCCATCGGTTCTTGACTGGTTCCATGGTTATTTATATGGGCGTCGGCAGCGCATTCGTTTAGAAAATGTTTTTTCTGACTGGTGTGGGGTTTCTGCTGGTGTACCGCAAGGTGGAGTGTTATCTCCTCTTTTATTTTCTCTGTTTATCAATTCAATTACTAATCGACTTTCTTCATCATTTCATCTTTATGCTGATGATCTCCAAATTTATGCACAGGGCAGACTTAATGACCTCGCAAGTGTTGTGCAGGTCATTAATACTGATCTGACTCGCATCTCTGATTGGAGTAAGTCGTTTGGGCTCAATGTTAACCCTCTAAAACGCAGGCGATTGTTGTTGGTCAGTCCCGGCTGATAGCTAAGATTGATTGGAGCACTTTGCCTTGCGTATGTTTTGATGGTGTTCAAATTGAGTACTCCAAAACTGTTAAAGACCTTGGAATAATTATTGACAGTGGTTTTACATGGGAGCCCCAAGTTGTTGAGGTCAGCAAGAGGCTGTATGCTGCGGCGGGCTCTCTTGTCAGGCTAAGGAACTTCTTACCAATACCAACCAAGGTTGCGTTAGTTCAAGCTTTGCTTTTTCCTATTCTTGACTACGCTGACAGCTGCTACTTAAATCTAAATGAGCATCTTCTTAACAAGATTGAACGTCTCCAAAACTTTTGTATTCGTTTTGTTTTTGGCCTACGAAAGTATGACCATGTGTCTTCCTTCCGTGCTAAGCTTAACTGGCTTCCTATTCGGCAGCGTCGTGACCTTCACATTCTTTCTCTTCTTTATACAGTTTTATTTATTCCTTCTGCTCCTCAGTACCTTAAAGAACGATTTCAGTTCCTGGAACCCACACAGGGTCGTGATTTGCGCACAGCTAATAAACTCCATCTTATATTTCCTCCTCATTCTACGCATGTGTACACTCAGTCCTTTACTGTGCAGTCTGTTCGTTTATGGAATTCTTTACCACTATCGATTCGTAAATCCAAAACTCTTCCTATTTTTAAAAAGTCAGTCAAGGATTATTTCCTGGCTTAGTGGATTATTTCATTGTCCTTTTCTGCCTGTCACTGTTATTTAAGTTGAATAAATCGTAGTATATTATTTTGTATATTATAAAGTTTGTATATTTAATTTAGGTATTTTTTGTTTGCAATATTATACTATGTATGTATGTATTAAAAATTATGCTAATGTATTTTCTTTATATATATATATATATTAAGTTGATAGTTACATATGTATGTATTTAAGTATATATATTTAGGTTATTTGTATTTCTCTTATTCTTGTTTATATGTATGCATACCCCTTCTTTCAATTGTCCTCTTCTATTATAAGTTGGTTGTCTGGAAGAAATTACTATTTAGTAATAAGGCCGCCAATTGTACTTTTTTTTCCTGTGCAGAATCATGTTAAGTGTTTAATTTGTTTTGTGCAATAAAGAATTATCTATCTATCTATCTATCTACCTAAACGATCTGGTACAAATTTGAACATCAAATTAGTAATAATAATAATGGTAATCCAGGTATCCAGGTATGAGCGTCGGTAGCTCAATGGTGTGTACTGTCGCCTTCTTACCGGAAGGGCTGAGGTTCAAACCCCGACACGTACCAATGTGTTTTCGAATTTTCGAAAATATATTTACGCTATCCGACGCTCTTACGGTGGAGGAAAACATCGTGAGGAAACCTTCAAGCACACCTGCGAAGAGATTCGAAGGTTGTGTGTGAAGTCGTCCAATACGCACTGGGCCTGCGTGGACGACTAAGGCCTATACACCCGCGTACGGGTAGGCTCGTGCCCCTCGGTGGGGAAGTTTAATGAGCTGATGATGATGATTAATCCAGGTATTATTCATAGTAAGTCATCACAGGTAAATGTGACATTGATATGCATGTTTATTCAAAATGTATATTTAAATAGTTTAACTTTACAAATAAAATTTATATACGTACTTAATAAACGTAAATGTTCCCCTAAAACTACATAGTGTTAAAGCGGATTGGTCTTCTATAGCCGGTCCCTTTATTTCAAGTCGCAATAATTTATTCGAGTTCTGAAAATAAATACTAATGCCTTGATCGTGGAGCGTGTGAACACTAACATAAACTGCAAGGTATCAGGTCGAGGAACACTTGGCTTGGAGCCAGAGCTGGTCGTTCTACTTAACGAACAAACGTAGATCCTGCTGTGAGAATTCGTATGTAAACATTGCCATTAGAAAATAAACGAAAGATCGCCAATGTATAGAGAAAAAAGCCTATGTATGACGTATATGTATCTATTTACCCTTCTAATAGGAATAAAGAAACGGAATTTGATGGCAAGATTTTCCAAGCTTTTTTTATTACTATGAGTATATTAAGTTGGATGAATATTGTGCTACCTTCAGCGCTTTATCATTAAAATTAAGTATAGTACTTGCACTTCTTCTTCAGACACTTTTTCAACAGTAAAAACAAGTAATAAACATTATTTCGTGTGTGCACAGTGCCAAATTCATATTGATGTATTACCTACACTACGAAAATATAATAAATGAAATGATAAACACCAGAAAAATATTATTCTACAATAATTTCCTACCAAAAGCCACCTGTATCAATCACTCGACCCGAATCCAAAACCACTATTCGAAACGCTTCTTAAGTCCCGGGTTAACCCCAAACGGGATTTCCATGGTGACTTATTGCGACCAGAAAAGGAAAACAAACTGCTAAAATATTGTAGCCAATAGTTCAGTTTCACAAAAGAATAAGTTATAGAAGTGTCCGTTTATGCTCTTTGCACTACAGAGCCCAGACCGGCAACCGAGCAGTCTCGAGCTTAGAGCTGCTTGGCCAAATGCCAGAACGTTGAAGTTGTTTAAACTAGTTTGATAAAATGGGAAGTATACTGAGATAAGCTGTTGTTAGTACACACAAACGGTATGTGAAGGCAGTTATGACTACACAAATATTGATGCTTGTTAATAAACCACTAATGTTCGTAGTTACCACTTAATGTGGATTTTCAGTAACTCGCAGATTTGATAATGCGATTCCATTATCAATTTGGGCTTGAAAGAACTGATTTAACCATAAAACATGAATGTCATTAAATACGTAGAAAAACATACATAGTAGCGTGCAAATAAAAATATAAAAGTATGATTCCATCGATGTTATTGTGAAGGTTGGTTGTAGCTAACGGCAAAGTACATTTTCCTAGTTTCAAACCAAATAATATTAAAATCTCAAGAGCATGTTGCACTTGAATATTAAAACAATATAAAATAATAACCTACGATGTTCTTCTTTTATGAAATGAAATAAAAGATGTAACATTTTTATCAAATATCCAATCAAAATATCAAATATATTAATTTGCAAACAGAATGTGTCATTAGTATTAGTATTTAAGTGCATTAGTATAAATTCCATTTTACCGGAGTTTGTACCGGCGTGAAAATACACAATGTCCATTACATTCGTGAGAATAAAATTTATTTATCTTTATTAAGGAAATTAACAGCTTAGTATAATACATGTGTTTAGTGTACATGACATAATACATAAGCACTTAAAAATGTCCACTGCTAAGTTAGACACAAAAATACAAAGCATGAACAAAAGTCACAGACATACATTTATTAACTTCGATCATAATAATATGTTCGATATTACAAATAGGATATAAAGAAAACATATTTTTAACATTTTACTAAGAAAAAAGAGAAAAGAAATTACTACAGTTCACTTATACAAGCTTATGATTTCGTAAAAGATAACGAAACCGCTTCACATTTTCATGAAAGATGTCTATATGATTGTAATTGGCATTGAATGCTTTACATGCTCTTATGACAAAGCTATTCGTTCTATAGTTACATTTACAAATAGGTGTGACAAAAGTATTTTTGTGGCGCGCATTACGTCGTGAACATTTGAAAAGTATTTTATTAGAGGTAAGGAGAATAGACATGGTTATTGATGATTTTAAATAAAATAACCTAATCTCTGTGATTTCTTCGAGCAACTAACAAATCAATTATATCCGTATCAAAATTTTTATCTCTAAATTTAAGTCTTTTTAGGAATTTATTTTGTATGTTCTCAAGTTGATCAACATATTTAGCATACATTGGATTCCAAACAGTTGAAGCTTATTCAAGCTGAGAGAAAATTTAACAATATGTGTATATCTAATACATTAATTATTGATATGAAAACAAATAGATAAGCTTCTATTAATAAATTAAGGTATAAGGAATTATAATCATTAGGGGAGGCCTTCGTTCCGCAGTGGACATAATTGGGCTGTAATGATGATGATGATGATGATGATGATAAGGAATATGACATACATAATAATAAGATACATTTATAAATAAAAAATAATAAAAAAAATAAGCGAAATAAAATTTAATAATGTTAAATTGAAAGGTAAAATTCTTTTACGCGACTTTTGAAAATAGTTAGGGAAGGAGACTGACGAATGGACATTGGCAGAGAGTTCCACAGTCGAATGGATTAAACAGCAAAAGACTGGGTAAATGAATGGGAAGAATGAGAAGGAAAAGCAAGATTAAGTTTTAAAGATGAACGCAGACCACTATAATGAGAAGACTGTAAGAAACTAAATCGCTCTTTGAGATAAGCTGGTGCCACTTCATTGAAAAGGATAGTGTATAAAAGCGAAAGAACGTGAAGTTCACGGCGTTGGCGTATAGGAAGCCATTTAAGTTTTGCACGATAAAAAGAAACACGATCGTATTTACGAAGACCATAAATTATCCTAATACAAAAATTCTGCAGTCTCTCTAACTTGTTTAGGAGAATCTCACTAAGATCCAAATAATACAATCAGCATAGTCCAAGATGGGAAGGAGCAATGCCTGAACTAAGGCAATCTTAGTCAGAATAGGTAATAGATTCCGCAACTTATTCAATGATGCAGCAGCAGCAAACATTCTCTTACTGACACCAGAAACCTGAGCATTCCACGTTAAAGAGCTGTCAATTGTTATGCCAAGATTACGAACTGTATTGCTATATGGAATACTGACACCGTCAAAAATAAGGCTGAGACTAAGGAAGTTAATTTACATTAAAATATTATATTTTGAAAAAAAAATATTAAAAATCTTTATTTTGTGAATAAACATATGTTTGTGTAAGTATGATTTATGAATTGGCCGGGTATTTTATACACAAGTTAATTGTAAGTTATAATTTAACGCGACAATTTGCAAAAAAAAGGAAATGTATTTAGAAACAATTGCAACATCCAATGTTAAACATAAATAAAAATAAGAATTTGAAATTTCCGTAATTGGACTGAAAGGGTGTCAACTCAACGTAGTGAGAACAACCCCAGGAAGTCCGGACGCTGGTCTTCCGCCGTTGATAAAGCAAGAGGAGCCAATACGGCGCGTTCACGAGCACAATGTTCTACGGCTTTATAAAAAAGAAAACACTAAATTTTTGAGCCCTACTCATGTATTTTATTGAGCGTCGGTGGCTCAATGGTGTGAACTGTCGCCTTCCTACCGGGAGGGCTGAGGTTCAAATCCCGACACATACCAATGTGTTTTGAATTTTCGAAAATATATGTACGTTATCCGACGCTCTTACGGTGAAGGTAAACATCGTGAGGAAACCTTCATGCACGCCTACGAAGAGATTCGAAGGTTGTGTGTGAAGTCGTGCAATCCGCACTGGGGCCACGTAGACGACTAAGGCTAATCACCCTATACGAGTAAGCTCGTGCTCCTCGGTGGAGAAATTTGATGAGCTGATGATGACATGTATTTTATTACTACGTTAAATAGTTACGCAAAAAATAATTTAAACGCGTGTGCACAAATATTTTCCTATATGTCTTTCTTATGCAACTAGTCAAGTTGGTTCACGTTTTTATACGTTATATTTGTCTTCCAAACCCTTGCACCAAACTCTCATTTTTGTAAAACGAAACCTATATTATAAAATAATATGATTTTAACGTTTTCCTTTGCCGGGTGCACATTAAATCGTGTACTAACATGTTCACAAAGAGCGTCAGTACGAAGCTGAGCAAACGGCGCTCGGCAGAGGGCTCTCGAGTCTCGGCAAATATTTGCGACCGCAGATATCGCGGAACCCTGCCATATTTGTAGTCGGACGGTAAGAGATACCGATTGTGGGAAGAATACTTTGCAATAGCCTTTTTTCGTTGGTTTCTGAAATACTTTTTTAGGTAGTAGGGGACAAACGAGCAGATATCTATCTCAACCTATCGCAGTCCACTGCTGGACACAGGTCACCCCCATTTTGCGCCAGATATCCCGTTCTCCACTTTTCTCATCTAGCCTTCACTAGTGACCTTCCGCAAGTCATCAGTCCATCGGGCTGGAGGCCGCTACGCTTGCCAAGACACGGTCTCCAATCTAGAATTCGTCTCCACCAACGGCCATCAATTCTGCGACATACGTGACCATTACACTACCACTGCAGATAGCTCATCAAATGGTAAATAACACCATCACCCAGCTAGTCCGTCTACATCATTTGTATGTGGATTTAGATACAAAAACATTATTTGTAACAAATATAATAGTACCCCCATCCCTAACATTCTAATTTTTGCTATGCCCCCCAAAAGTATGCGGCTACAAATGATTTTACGGATCATTTATCTGATATAATAATTATTATTTATTTATTTCTCAAACTACATATATATACATTCGCATGAATTTTTAACCTATCTCTCTACTGTGGAGGTTTTAATGTTTGCATTATAATCACAGACATCCGAATATACAATTAGACTGGACAAGCCGCCAAGTTTATAGGCAGTCCCAGTGTCGCAATTTCTTTTCGGTTCTTACCTGTGAAAAGTTATTATATTTCTTGGTAAATTTACTGATTCATTGCGATGATGGCATGTTACAATTGCACAGTATGGCATTTTGGAAAAACGTAATTTCTTCTAATATTCGTGCGTCTTGACTCGTCTCACAGAGCGTAAACTGGCAACCAGTGTATGCTCGTTGAGCTTACATTTGTCGCACTTAAAAATGCGGCTTGCCCCATCTCCTGTATTGGGAAATCTGTGATTATAATAATGTTACACGGCACTACGTTTATTAAACTAAATACTTAGAGACACTTCTTTGTCCTCCGGTAACTTCAATCAAACACATAACACAGCACAAAGTTATTTCACGCCGAATTTACTCGTACTTTTGATGTCCTTTTGCCAAACCGTACTCGTACCGTTCAATGTCCTCGCCGCGTCTCGTTTTCAAATCGAGACCCTATTGAGTTTGTCGGATAAGCACACGATCCATTTAAATTTCTATGAGCCAAAGTAGATCATCTCGACGCCTGTTTGCTTGTACTTATTCAAATAGGCGGGTGACGCGTGTACTGTGGGCAAGCGTGGGTTGCACATTTTGTGACAGTTCTGCGGGTGACTTATTAAATACTAGCTGCTCCCCGCGGTATTACTCGCGTTAAAAGATATTCTCCCGCAGTAAAACATTACCTAAAATCGCTTAGTTAAGTCACACAATGCGTGTCCGCTGTGCGGTAAAAAAATATTTATTTTTCGAATATAAAATGTATTGACTAAATAAAAATAGCCTATATTTTTGCTTATTACATCAGTTACCTGCAAAAAAAAGTTCCATCTAAATACATCCAGCCATTTCAGAGCCATTGCAGAGATTATCCGGAACAAATAGACAGACAGACAGGCAAAATTAAACAAATTGTTATTTTGGCACACCGTATGTATATTCATATGCATGAAGAAAAAATTGGTATATTAATATTAAAATGCGACATCATATGAAGCCCTCCGGTTCAATGGACCGATGACTTGCGAAAGGACGCTGGTGGAGGCTGGATGAGGAAAGCGGAGGACCGGGATATCTGGCCAAATGGGGGAGAACTATATCCAGCAGTGGACTGCGAAAGGTTGAATAGATAGAATATTAAAAAAAGACACTCCAATTGTATTTATATGTAATACATATAAGGAACATTTAAAATCCGAATTCCACAAAGCGAACCTAACCAAAGACCTTGCAACGAAGGAAAAAATATTTTTAAAATGAATCCGAGCTAGTTATTATTGAAAATTTATTAAAATTACAAGGATAGTTTGACTGAACGCCAAAACTGTAACGTGTCGGAATCGTCGCGTAGATTAACGATCTTATATTCATGTAAACGTTATGTTATCACGTAGTTAGATGGTATGATTGTCTATGACGCATGTAGACTGTAGTATAGCTGAGTTGCGATAGGAGCATTATTTTAAATCTACCAGTGATTTTGCAAGTTTTCGGTCCTTTGAACAGGAGGACGTCCTACAGCGGCATTCGTGACCGGCTAACTAATTCAGGGCCTTGAATGCCAAAAAAATACATTTTGAATAAGAGAACAAGGACAACATGTACAGTAGCTGTTCTTGCCAAAATTATTATCATCAGCTCATTAAACGTCCCCACCGAGGGGCACGAGCCTACCCGTATAGGGTGATTAGGCCTTAGTCGTCCACGCGGGCCCAGTGCGGATTGGACGACTTCACACACAACCTTCGAATCTCTTCGCAGGCGTGCATGAAGGTTTCTTCACGATGTTTTCCTTCACCGTAAGAGCGTCGGATAACGTACATATATTTTCGAAAATTCGAAAACACATTGGTACGTGTCGGGATTTGAACCTCAGTCCTCCCGGTAGGAAGGCCACAGTCCGCACCATTGAGCCACCGACGCTCTCTAGCCACCGACCGACCGAAAATTATTATTATATTTTACAATACTTAAATAGTTATTACACGTATTTTCTACAGTAGAATAAATATCTAAGGTTTAAAAACGCACACAGAGAACCGTACTAGCGTAAATAAACTATGTCAGGCAAAAAACCTTCACGACAATCTAAGAATTCGTAATCATCCTATTAAGATGCTTTCTAAATAGATTTCCCTAAGAAACATATTTCCTCCTTTGCGGATCTCAAGTTATACGTAGCCGTAGTTTTTCTAAAGTTATTATTACATCATATTTAAACTATGTTAACATTTAGTTCCTTTGTTCCAGTACTCGCTGTAATCGTTTCCAGTCTTCAATTCAAAAAAGGTAAGGTCAATAATTTCATATATCCCTTTTTAACAGACTTCAAAAAAGGTGGTTACTCAATTCAACCCTATTTCAGGTTTTTTTTGGTCGATCTATCGCAATTCACTTCGAAAATAGCTGATATACCTAAATGTTTACACGAAACAAAAAACTTGCAATTTAGATTTTGCTTTGTGGGTTCTTACTTAAGGGATATAAGCAATATTACAATCGGATTATCGGCGCTTTAGGTAGTCTCTATCAGTAAAATTTTTCCATGATTAATTAAAGCTGAAACCAAATTAAATTATACTAAAATTGTATCAATTCTTTTCGCAACATATAACCGTATACTCTCCATAAACATATCGAAAACAATTTGCCTACAAACAAAGCATCTCATCGCCACGTGCAATTAAAATAAAACCAAATGCAAAATCACGCTCCTGATAACCAAGCAATAAGGCCTTGTAGCCGAAAGCCTCCATTTCCACTTTGTTCCCAACTAATACGCTGACCTAGAAAGGCATCAGCTATCGGCGTGCAGTCAATTAGCCGGCTGGTTGACTCGCACTACAGGCGGTGAATTCTATAATTTTCAACACTAAATTACGATGCAATATTCAGAAAGACTTGGTACATACTTTACGTAGCGAGAATAATTAACAAATGTTTATTATTAAAGCTTTAGCTGGCATTAACTACCTGCTGCAGCTTAAACGGATTGACGGATATTAACATATTATAATATATAATAATTCATTTATTTCAGTCAACATTACATAGACCAATAATCAAATTACAATAAAAAACACATAAAAATATATGAGGTGTCGTTACATAGATCCGATAGATTCGTTTCGGATCCTACGGGAAGGACTTATATTTTATGCTTTCGAGTCCACGTTTAGCCATTAGTCTCAGCTGCTAATATGGCGGCGCACCGGGTTCACCACGGCATTAATTTCAAGAATTTATGACAGTACGGCACCATTTCGACACTTTTTTATCCTACTATTAATTTGGCATTCCCTCACAACTTTAATATTAATGGTTCAAAATGATCATTATATGGTATAAATTATTATCTTATGGTATAACCGATTGAAATCCTACCATAAAACCAAATAAGTGCAATTTTTTTCCATTAAATACGATCCTATTGGCGCATTTAATTTTTTTTTCGTCAATCTCACTTCCAACTCTATAGGAAGTTATTCACTGTTAACTGTATACAAATATAGACCGAAATAACAGCTTGTAGGTAGCATTTTAAATAGATTTCCATAACAAATCTTACAGAAAAGCAACAGTAAATTAAACGAGCGTTAATTAACAACCTCGAATGGTGTAAATACGGACGCAGTCAGCGATGGTCGGTGATTTTCCAGTTTGCCGGTAAATAATTAGCTGCGAACAATAGGTTGTGTTTGCATTATGCAGCGGCGTGCGCTAGTGCATATCGTTTATAGCAGACGTATTAATAACCGTTAACGGTAATAATCTAATGAATTTCTTGTTATTGTTTGGCACCGGTACGATTTATATCAATGACTTTCCTTATTAATCAATTTATTACCTTTAACCATGTACTCGTAGGGAACCATCTGCCATTTCTATTTTGCTGTGAATAATTTCTTTATTTCAATAAATATTAATACCACTTGTGATAGAAATCACTTTATCAGTTTTTTACTAAAACGGTAATTTCTTCTAATATTCGTGCGTCTTGACTCGTCTCACAGAGCGTAAACTGGTAGCCAGTGTATGCTCGTTGAGCTTACAGTTGTCGCACTTTAAACGCGACTTGCCCCATCTCCTGTATTGGGAAATCTGTGGGTGGTCCCATGATAAGGAAGTCGGGGTTTGACGAAGGGAAACCAGAGATATCACTCAGAGCAACTACTTCTTTATAATTGTATATATATTACGGAGAGTATTTTTAATACAAAGCACTCAAAATTGTAAAAAAATATATATAAAAATACCGACTTAAAACTCAAAAGCAAATAATACATTTTTAGCTAGGTAAATGCATCATCATCATTACAACCTAGAACGTCCATGTAAATATAATCGGTTAAATAATTCTTTCATTATTTTAATACCTACATAGCTACAAATTTACTGTTTGCTATTTAGTTTGAAGTCGGTTTATTTTTGTCAAAATTCTTAAGGTCGTCCCTACCTATATTTGAGTCTAGACGACGCTGTGTGTAAGTATTTATAAAATACATCTTCTATTTGGATAAAATTTTGTGCAAACTTCTCCATCATGTTTGTTTACTTTTGAAATCTAAAACGCGGTGAACGTCCATGTGTTTGCAAAGCTGCGGTTTTGTTTAAGCTCCGTCTGACAACGCTCATATCAAGTCTCGAACACTTGTCCGAACACAAACGTGACGTCACTCGGACAGTTAAGACGTGTTCGCATTATGCAGCCCCATGCACCCCGCAACAACACTGAAAGACGCCTGACAGATGTTTGTTTAGCAAATGTCGTTATTAGGGTTCAGAAAAAAATGGTAGAAATGGTATTACAACTCTCTCTTCAGCCTATCGCAGTCCACTGCTGGACATAGGTCTCCCCCATTTTGCGCCAGATATCCCGGTCCTCCGCTTTTCTCATCTAGCTCCCACCAGCGACCTTCCGCAAGTCGTCGGTCCATCGGGCCGCACGGCGTCCTACACTACGCTTGCCAAGACGCGGTCTCCACTCCAGAACTCGTCTGCTCCAACGGCCATCGGTTCTACGACATACGTGATTAGCCCACTGCCACTTCAACTTGCTGATCCGGCGGGCTATGTCGGTAACTTTAGTTCTCTTGCGGATTAAATCATTTCTGATCTTATCCCTAAGAGAGACTCCAAGCATAGCTCGCTCCATTGCACGTTGCGGTATTACAACATTGATCTGAAATAGGCTAAATAATAGGTACTTACTTTGAAATTAAATTGTAAACTTAGTTTTGATACATTGATCTAGAATTAGGCAGATAGATATAGATACTACTTTGAACTTTTTTTATGACATAAGTGAACGGGACGGTCACTGCGCTCACCTTGTGGTAAGTGATACGCCTGACCATGACTAAAACTAAAATTATGATTTATTGACACTTTTATTATGAACATAATGATTTGATGATATACAAAATTTTGAATTTGACTTGCCCTATAATTATTTCGATTAGGAATAATAATATGATGCTGTACACACAACACATTTTTATAAGAGTTACTTACTACTGTAGTAGTTTCTTGCAAGATTCCTTTTATTAGAAAACTGCAATCCAAACCAGGGTAGCTTTATTTGACACTCATATGTGGAATTATGGAACTAGGGATCCAAATCGAATAAAGACATTTGATTTTTTTCATAACCATTTTAATGATATTTTTCTTTCTATCGAGTAGGTTATCAGGTTTAGTCTTATTATTAAGTCTAACCCTAGTAACCTGGTTAAATATAAAAAAATGGCCCTAGATAGCATCTTTTACCACCTATTTTTAGCATTTTAATTGCGGGCGGAGCCTCTTTAGACTGATTGAAAGTTAATTAAGCTCTTTTATTTTAGTCTCATTTCAATAAGCAAGCTATCATGCCCATCCGGTACGAGCTCTTACAATAACCCTTTTCAAAACCAGCTACGGCGTGGGTCGGTAATCACTTGCACGGCTGTTCGCTTCAAGCGGATATTGTACTTGTAAGCGGCCAAAGCGGGAGAGATATCCCGCTATAAATCTGTACTAATTGTCTTCTCCGACGGCACTGAAAAACAACCGGTAATTAGTATTTCGATGTATTGTGTAGGGTATTCAGTAACTTTGGTAACGGGCGAGCGATACAACTGATTTTTTTAATGTTATACGTGTACAGGACGGTCAGGAGGCTCATCTGATGGTAAGTGATACTCCTAACCATGACAGAGTGCCTTTGAAGGAGACCAACAACTGATAGATAGTTATTATAAATTTTAAGACTGAGAGCCATCTGCGCTCGCCAAATGCCCGGTGAAGCTGTAAAGGCCATCTGCGGCCAACAGCAGTAGTCAGTTCGGAAAAAAATGTTATTATCCCCCATCAACCCACACTGCGCCCGATACCCGAGACGACAATGTTAGGTCTCATACCTGGTAATGTGACTAGCTACAGTGCCCTCATCCCGAAACACAAAAGTGCATAACACTCCTGTTTCACTGGACGATCTGGCACTGCGGTGGTACCTACCTAGACGACTCAGTATCGAATAGGTAATATATCACGACTAATGAACTATATTGAGCATAGTTTACTAACCACATATAATCGTAGACGTTCTAACAATGCCTAGTCTACTTCAACACTAGTCGAACTGGGTCCCGATTCTGCTAACTTTAAACTCACTTTTATGATCATGAATCATAATTTATAACAGTAAAATTTTGCACTTGTTCGTTATGTTTTATGGTAGATTTGTAACACTTTTAGATAATTAATTCTACTATACCTATAAGTATAGTATAATTTGAGCGTCGGTGGCTCAGTGGTGCGGACTGTCGCCTTCCTACCGGGAGGGCTGAGGTTCAAATCCCGACACGTACCAATGTATTTTCGAATTTTCGAACAATATATGTACGTAATCCGACACTCTTACGGTGAAGGAAAACATCGTGAGGAAACCTTCATGCACGCCTGCGAAGAGATTCGAAGGTTGTGTGTGAAGTCGTCCAATCCGCACTGGGCCCGCGTGGACGACTAAGGCCTAATCACCCTATACGGGTAGGCTCGTGCCCCTCGGTGGGGACGTTTAATGAGCTGATGATGATGATGATACCTATAAGTACTATTTTAAATCATTGACATTACCAAACACAACATTTATAGTTGGATTGCCAAATGTCGTATTGACACGTAATTTAGTGGAATCGAGCCCCACGAGATCCGAACTATTTCAGTTAATTGATTGGAATCCGTAATTACTGTAAGTGTTGAGACAGGCTCCGTACAAATCACGGTCAATATTGTTCGTAATTTGTTCCAATAGAATGCTTAATAATAGTCAACTTTATCACTCGTCGAAGTTTCGAGTTGGTTGCCAAACCGTTGTTGGGTGCTTCACTTTAAATTACCTACGTACAATGTTACCGCTCCAAAAACTTCCAACTATTTGCTCATACATAAGTACTTTATAGAAAGTAGCCGCTCGTTAAGATAATACCATAGTATTATTTCTTCTAATAGCTACTAATAGGGACGACAGAGAGATTATTATTGGTTAAACAAATATCTGAAGTCGGCAAAGGGTTTATCAATAGTCATGGTTTATGCGACAAATTTCGTGAAATGTCAGCGGTGTCAGTAAAGATTTTACCATAAACGGGTTACTTGTCTACTTTTAACTAACTTTTCGCTATTTATGGAAGTAAGTAAGTGAACCTTTAGCAACGCCGAGTAAAGAGTATCCCGTAATAGCCTAATCTATACTAATATTATAAAGCTGAAGAGTTTGTTTGTATGTTTGAACGCGCTAATCTCAGGAACTACTAGTATATTTAGAAATATGTGGATTAATTGTTTTGACAGGGATGTCTTCTCAATTTAGATCAGAAACTAAATATTCGCTTCACTTCCACGACGATGTGAAACGGCGAAGTCGTACATACTAACTGATATAGTATTTTTTTTTATCTGTGCTTATATATAGAATTGGTTGAAGTAAGTTTCGGTAGAATAAGGCCGTGTGGATTTAGAAGATTGGCCCTACGTAAGGTCTTATATCTCTGATCACAGCATCTCTTACGTTGGCAGCAATAGAAGCGGTTGAGAAACCCTTACGACCTTCAATTTGTCTTAAGTTTAAATATTTAGCTTCAAGTATCAAGTGGAAAATCAAGTCTACATTTCGTGAGACGCATTCAAAAGGCAATCTAATTAAATAAGTCCCTTTAACTAGAAAAATGTCTCCGGTTGTACGCCATCACGTAGCCGATTTAATGAAAGGGATGAAAGGGCAAACGTTTTCACGAATAAACAGGCCAGGGGTTGTTTGGCAGATACAGGCGTACGGGTTCACTATTTGTATTAAAACTAGCTCAAAACTATGTCATTCGTCCGGTCTAAAACGATTCAACTACGGTTTCTGGTTTGTACATAGACAAATAGGAACTCTAGCCTACTTCGTTTATCTCGCTTCAATGTCGCCGACAAATGACGACATAACAAAATAAGGGATAGCTGCAAAAATACAAAAGGCGAGATCGATTATAAAACTAGTTTTCAAAATATAATCAAGGCATTATTTGATTGGATATTTTATTTTTGCAAAGTTTACATACAGCATTAGAAGCTCATGTATGTATTATAGGAATCTCAGTTGCTCCTTGGTAGTTCTATTTTATTTATAACTTTAAAAGTAAATATAAAAATTGGATTAGAAATACAGGCAATAATTCTTAATTCGTTTTTATTTAGAACCGACGCTATAACCAATATCCTCAGCCTCCCAATGGTGTCGTTCCTAACGTCTCCCACCATATTCCTCTAAATCCCAGCCTCTCGGCGGCGCTCGATTTCAATTTACACAAACAAAAGCTCTGAGTTACTTCGCTCGACCGAGCCTGCTAAGCTCAAGTGCTTTCATAATTTAACCGCCTTGACGATATTTGAGGAGTTCTTGATTAATTGAGAACCGAATCAAATTGATTTGGGACTTGCAGTATTTTTTTATTGTTTTTCTAAATATTTGATTACAATTAATTAATTATTTTTGGAGAGCAGGTTTATTGCCTTACAATCTACCTGGAAGGTGCAGGATGAAATCCCGCCACGTACCAAAATATTTTAAATTTTTCGAAGATTATATATAATAATAATAATTGTATTTTATATGTACATTTATTCGACGCTCTTACAGTGAAGGAAAACATCGTGAGGAAGCCTGCGCACGTCTGCAAAGAGATTCAAAGGTTGTGCGTGAAGTTGGCTAATCTGCACTGTTCCCTCATGGATGACTTAGGCCTACACCCTCTACAGTTAGGCTTGTGCCCCTCGGTGGGGAAAAATAAGTAGCTGATAATGATGAATCATTATTTTTAATGTTTTACTTACCACTAGGTGAAACTTTGCTTCCTGCTTACTGTTTACAGTATTCGTATTATAACACCACACAAGAAGTCGGTTCGAAAAAAAATCTGCTGAGTCTTCTAAGTGTTGAGATAATTTTAAACGAACGACTTAAGTAACTGAAATGTACTAAATTGACATTATGTTTGTTGTGACGTTCATAAGTGCTATTGTTAGTCTTAATTAGTAAAGTGGATTCTGACTTTGTTTTGCATTTTCTGAAAGTTTTTCGGGAGGAGGGCTCCGTAGCTCGTTAAATTCTCGGGCATAAATTTCTAACATCTTTCGTCTCGGGTTCAAATGTTCATGGAAGTGTCACTTACCGCCGCCAAATGAGCCGTATGTTCATTTGCCTACTATTACATACAGAATATTACATTCTTAAATCATTCGTGGACAGTAAGCCGCTGTTGACTTATAATAAATGTTCACTGACATTCACACAGCACCATCTAGCCCCAAACTAAGCACTTAGCGAGTGTGTGAATAGGTGTGCAACGGATAAACATACTTATAATATTTTTATAGAAAACATCCAGGCCAATAGAAACAGACATGTTCATACATAATAATGTGTGAACTGCCCGGGGATCGAATCCGGAACCCTTGCTGTACTAGCCAACGTTTCAACCATTACTCCAGATGGATCGTTGTCATAACAATAACACATCTTTTGCCTTATAAAATGTATTCGTGAACATTTTATGATAAGTTAGAACCGTATTTTTTTTACAAGGTCGTCGTCCTTTATTTTAGTAAAAGAAAAAACCTTAGTTTTTGTTTATCAAATAGTATCAATCATTCTCGGTAATTGGTCCCTTATTTTACACTTTGACGATCAATCACCGCAACTTTTAACTTCCCTTGGGACGTATTACTTTTTTTTGTGTTTCCTTAGAGATGAACTGATAACTTATTTTTATTGATCACTATTTTTTTCGTTTACTTATAGTTGTTGGGCCCAGGTAGCCTTCACAGCTTCCCAGGATAATTGGCGAGCGGAGAGGGCTCTCAGCCCAAAAAATAAGGACGTTGCAGGGCGAGCTAGGTAACCTTGTACATGTTTGGGGAGAAAAGTGACCATGTACGTGCCAGTAACGCAAATAGGGACTAGTTTTCATCACTTGGGACACAGGGGGAAGGGAATGTGCAAATCAAGCAATCATCGTAATGGTCAGCCATCAGATAGGTGAACTTAACTCCTTGTATTTAGTTTTGGATAATAAAATGTATGAAAATGTGTAGAAACTATTCTCAAGTATGGAAAACAATTTAAAACAAGCAAAACTCTACGGACATGATTTTTTAATATGATAAAGTGAACAGGGCGATCAGGACGCACACCTGATGGTAAGTGATACGCCTGACCATGACAGAGGGGCATTGTCCTTACACTAACAAATAATGGACAGTTATTATTCTCCATCAATGCCGCACTGCGCTAGACACCCGATAACAGGTGTAAGGTCTCTTATACCCGGTAATTTCACTAACTCCAGTCCCCTACCCGAAACACAAAAGTGCGTAGCACTCTCTTTTCACGGGAGGATATCTGAAATAAATAAAATCATCAATAAGGTATAAATTAATTGTTTGCCAACTGTTCAGTTATAGCTTCGGGTAGGTATGACAGAACAGCTGTATAGAGTACGGCTGGTTTACTATAAACAATAAAATTTGGTATCTTAACGGAATATACATACAACGTACAAGTTCTCAACTCGATTAACAAGGATTAAAGCTTTTTCAATGCCTAAAAATAACACAGATAAAACTGAAGCACGCACTTAAAACATACGGTGTTTGTACACCTACATATATCAAAGAGCTTTACATTTGGTCTTATATAACAATCGTGCTGAGCAAAACCCACCTATTCCGGGTACTTCGCG
The DNA here is from genome assembly GCA_019425675.1 of Leucinodes orbonalis. Lineage (NCBI taxonomy): Eukaryota > Metazoa > Arthropoda > Insecta > Lepidoptera > Crambidae > Leucinodes > Leucinodes orbonalis. The sequence goes on along the minus strand of PQWD01005978.1, from coordinate 54,804 downwards.
AATTGGAGATTTATGAGGGAACTGTTACCTTGCATTATACTGATGATGCAATAATCATTGCGAACATTACGTCTTCCATACGTTTCCAGTAGGGATGCTTTATGATGGGCATTAGGACAAAATAAACAAAAAGCCTTTTTACAGACAAAAGTAATTAATAGGTTACAATTTTGTTGTTCAAAATGAGCTTTTTCATATAGATGAGTATACAATTACAAACTATACAATTTTCGTCAGTTGTTAAAAAGATAGATAATTCTTCAGTTCTCGTTGGCACCGACTTCAAAATTATTAAAGAACTATATAACCATTTTAATTTACATAACTAAAAATATTTTTTTTGCTTTTTAGTTTGAAGTCGGTTATATTTTTGCCAATAAATTTAAGTAGAAAGAAAGAAAGAAAGAAGGCATTTATTAAATCTAAACATCGCATATTACAACTAATTAATGTGAGAAATAAACTATATATATACAATTTTACTAAAAACTTATGATTAATAAATATGTGGCGTGCTACGACGTCTAGACTAAACGGACTCACTCAGCATAAGCCTATATGATTAATTATACTAAGTAGATAATATGATATATTATACTAAGTAGATACCTACTTACTATAATATATCGGATACAACAAATTTAAGTAGAATATTATAGAAACAAACATTTCAAAGGGCTACTAGATGCGTTTATATTAACACTTATAACAAAGTTTTAGCACAAACGGTAATTTAATAAAAAAGGGGTTCGTCATAGAATTTCCATGAAAACAGCCACGACATTGTGCGCGTACCCCAACTGGATGGGATTAATAAATTCTATGTCAGTATCCACCCATTAATGGCACAAAGCCTAAACCTTATTCGGGATCCTTTCATAGACCCCGATCCGTCAGTGGGACCCGTTTCTGGGCCTAATATTATTATGATCCCATGTCCCTGCCAGCACTTGTACAATGTCCATGTAATCGTTTAGTAACCCTAGCACCATATCCTCAAGGCTCGGAAACCGGTTATTATTATCATTTGACGACCCACTTGGTGTTGCGATTGAGACGTCGACTGCAACACCAAGGGTTCCGGGTTCGATCCCCGGGCAGTAAACATGTGTGTGCATGAACATGTCTGTTTGTAATGGTCTGGGTGTTTACTATGTATAATATGTATGTATTTACAAAATAAAATGTATATAAGTATGTTTAGTACCCATAATACAGACTTCACGCCTAGCTATGGGCTAGATGGTGCTGTTTCAATGTCAGTGGATATTTATTATTTTTTTCACTGCCATCAAACAGCGTCATCTAGTCCCAAACTAAGCACTAGCCAGTAATATGGGTATTAAACAACGGATAAACATACTTATATAATACTTTTGTTCTGTAAATACATACATATACGTAGAAGATCGAAAATATTAAAGTCTATGTGTGAAACTGGTCTCTGTGCAAGGAAGCCTGAGTGACAGATAGCAGCCAGTCAGCAGTGTGCGTGTGTAAGTGGGTGTGTGGGTATGTGAGCAACCGTGTGTGTGAGTGTAGATAAGCAAGCGTGTCTATGTACGTATGGGTGATTTATTCGTCTTTATTGATTAAAAGCTTATGTTTAATGTTAGTTTAAACTTAGGAGCACTTCTTATAAACACTAGATTTATTTAAGATACGAAAGATGTTTGCCCACTCCTAAATGATAGTATGACTAAGACTCACTACTGAATTGTATTCTTTAGCCAGCTCTCTATAGACATCGTAATGAAAATTACAGAGAACATCTTGTTTACAAGTGTTCTGATAAATAGACATTAAATTAATTAAAGTTTACTAATAAAATACAGGATTTTCCTTGAGCGATACTCAAGCAGCCTTAACCTACATTTTAGCCAATGTCTTTCATCAATTCAGTGAATCGGATAGATATCTTTGAGGCGTTAGGTTTAAATTAGAAGAAATCAATTTTGTGTTTTGAATAAGACATTGAGGAGTATTTTTTCTTGCGTTGGAAGAGCTGTAATTTCTATGATTGTGAAATGTGTCAATATTATGAAGTTATCCTCTATTGAAGGTTGTCTGCAAGAAATCGCTCTTTAGCGATAAGACTGCTTGTTTGTACACTTTTTGTTCCGTCTTTGTTTTCACTTGTCATGTGTTTTATGTGCAATTAAAGTTTTTTTTTTTAAAGACTTGTGGAGGTAAAACCCTTAAGCTTAGCTTAAAGGTAGTTTTTAAATTGATGAATGATTCGGTGAAATAAACCACTTTTCATATCTCAATATTTTATCAATATGGCTAACTAAATTACAACATATCAAAGAACTAACATTTTAAATAATTCGTTTCCTTCTACATTATCTGTCATGGGCAGATTTTGTTTTGCTTATTATAAATACATTTTACTTTATCTTTTCTTCCAAGTTTTGTAGGTAACTTTTTTGTTCCATTTTGTATATATGTATTATATAAATACTTATTTTGAAGCCGTTTTACTCAGTTAATTTAATCTTAAGATTAACTTCAAGCAGTTGACAATACGGCTACGAAAAAGGTGTTGAGTTTGAACCCCAGGCTGAGCAAACATTTGTTTGTTATATAATAACACAAACAGACATGCATTAAACAGTACCAGTAGTGTTCGTTTGGCTTTACCTTCATAATTTAAAGATGAATTTAACAAGCGTTTTTTGTTTTTTTTTCCTTTATTTCTTAGATTTCAAGTAAATCTTTAAGAGAACTAAAGTTTCCGACACAGCCCGCCGGATCAGCAGGTTGAAGTGGCAGTGGGCTGGTCACGTATATCGCAAAACCCATGGCGGTTGGAGCAGACGAGTTCTGGAGTGGAGATCGCGTCTCGGCAAGCGTAGCGTAGGACGCCCTCCAGCCCGATGGATCGACGACTTGTAAAAGGTCGCTGGTGATGCAAAATGGGATAGACCTATGTCCAGCAGTGGACTGCGATAGGTTGAATAGGAAGTGAATCTTTCAGTTTGAAGCGAGAAGTGAATGTTAAGACAATCAGCACCATACTCGGATATTTTTTCTTACTACTCAAATACCGACAAACCTTATAAACGTTAGAATTACGAAACATTCATCGTCTTAAGGGTCAAGTCCATCGCGTTGCGTACCTTTCAGAGAAAAAATTGATTACAACAAAATATCCTTTCTTCGGATGATACTATTTTGGTCCCAAAATCGAGGGAGCGGCATTCATTCAGTTAATAGATTGTTTTGAGTTTGAAAAGTGCCTTAGGCGAGAGGGACAGCTTTATTGTAACTGAACTCTGAGTGGTCAGATTTGTGTAAGCAGCATTGTTACGATGTAAGTTTGGCAGTAATCCGTAGGCCTTTTGCAAAGAGTGCGGACCCTTTCTGAGAAAATTTCGTTACTTTGGAGAGTTATCCTCATTATTTGTTCTTCTTTTACAATAGGAAACGAAAAAGTATTTTGTTGGCAGGTAGTTTTTGATCGTCAATCAATCAAGGGCTTAAGTTAATACCATTATAAAATAAAATAAATAAATATGGAGCATTTTTTCCTAATAGTAAATTTCACATGATTTCGTGCACTCTCTGAAATAGGCGCACAGTTTCTCAGTTTGCTATTGAGAGGGCTATGTAAGGTGTTTCCCTACGTGAGAAGATCCGAAACGAGGATATCCGTAGAAGAACTAGGGTGACCGACAGCCTTCCGGATTAGTAAGTTGAAGTGGCAGCGGGCAGGGCACATAGTGCGTAGAACCGATGGCCGATGGGGCGAAAATGTTCTCGAGTGACATCCGCATAAAGGAAAACAAAGCGCACGCCGGCCCCCAAGCAGCGGGCGAATGACCTAGTTAAGGTATCGTGTAGCAGATAAACTTCAACTTCTAGGGATCGGACCGCGTGGAAGTCATTAGAGTAGGCCTTCGTTCAGCAGTGGACATATTAGGCTGATTTTCTTAATAGAATCACAATAGTTTTAGTAATAATTGATAAAGGTACTAAGTGTTCCCTGATCATTACGACCTGGCCGTCTTCAAGGCAAGTGTGAATAGGCTGTTTCTAGGCAGGCATGATCCATCCTCGGCCGCGTCATCACTTACCATCAGGTGAGATGGCAGTCAAATGTAGAAGATAAAAAAACATTATTTCGCTTAAGCTCTTATTCGTTAGCAAAATAACAGAATATCTTTTTTTGTATATAATAAAGAAATAAGGTTGTACGTATATTTTAATAACCGGGCATCCATAATATAAATGCCGTAGCCAATACACAAATATCTATTTCTAGAAGATCATATAACATATACAGGGAAAATATCAATTTCCTCAGCGCCCACGTTAAAAGTAAATAAAGGAGTTTATGTCACACTAAAACAACTTCAATATATCTAACACGCAAATAAGAAACTTAAATAGATTTAGAATATTACTAACCCGCCTTGTTTTATTTATCTCAGCTATTGTTATATCAACGTAGATATATACCAAGAATGAAGCAGCAGAATTTGTTGACTATTAATATTATATTATATTAATATTATAAATATTATATAGATTAAAAGCTAGGTATCTACTAAGACGTAAATGCCTCATGCATGCGAAAATGCCTTAACCATAAAGTCCTAACCACTTATCAGCGACATCCTCAAATGAAATATGTCGCGCGTCGCATATGGCAACTTGAAAATGAAATTGCGCTTCCCGACTACTCGCCGCTAATATGCTGTAACTACCCGCAAGTTAAACACCACTATAATACGCTTTCATATTTGGCGCACTGGAAATCCTTTTATATTATGTAATATCTTTGACTGCCAGTCTATGACATGTTTGCGATATTCTTACCTACAGTTGATCTTCTTTACAGTTAAATCGTTAAGGTTTGTGAAAAAAAAAATAAAATAATTATAAAATATTATCTCTCCCTTCAACCTATCACAGTTTACTGCTAGACAATTAGACACAGATCTCCCTTAATTTTTTTTTAATTCTCATGTCGGCAGACGAGCAGGCGGTTCATCTGATGAAAACGGTAACCGCCGCTGATGGACAACTGCAATGCCAAGGGCAAAGCCATGCCGCTGCCTATCAAGGGGAATGGGCTCTCTTTTAAACTCCGTTAAATAAAATAATAAAAAACAATTTATTTCGGAGACGTTGCGAGTCTATAATGTAATTAACAATAAAAACTTAAAATTGCGTTAGATATCCCGGTCCTCCGCTTTCCTCATCCAGCCTCTCGCAGCGACATTTCGCAAGTCGTCTGTCCATCGGGCCGGAAGGCGTCCTACAGTACGCTTGCGACTAGGCAGTTTCTGATTCTACGGAATACACGAATAACCCAGCGAGTTCGACTTGTGGATCTGGTGATCTAAGTCGATAACTTGAGTTCTCTTAAAAATACCATATTTTCTGATTTTAACCATAAGAGAGATACCGAGCATAGCTCTTCTCATTGTCCACAGGATGTAACAAGGACCAACGGCTTCAAGTGTCTTTCTGAGAAGGATGATGATGAAGATATTGATTAAGTGTTGTTATTACATAGGTAACTACAAAAGAGCCTGTCTCACTTCCTCGATCACCAATAAAAATGATAAAATTGATTTAGCAGAACATTTTTGAAGTTTTGAACAATTTCTTCCTCTGTATTGGAGTTTCTCGCTGACTGATGTTATTCCTGTCAGTGTTAAATCACCAGCAGCTGCTGCTTTAATACATTTCCGTAGTTTTCTTCGCGCAATATGTCATACTCTCAAATCCTAGCACTTGTGAAAGGCGAAATAGCAAGCTTTCAGAAAATATCACGTCTCGTTTTGATCCGATGTCTTGCTCCCTTTAAATATATATAACTATATTGATCGACGAACGTGGATATTTAAAGAGTACCTGTTATTTACAAACATATTTATGTATACTACTTTAAGTTCCCAACTTATTCAAGAATAAGAAACATTTTTTTTTTTCAAAATATAAGCTACCATAAATATAGAAAAATATATTGCATCATTAACCCTTTAAGGCCAGGAAACGAGATACAACAGAAAATCCATTGTTTCTAACGCCTATAGGTGTCATCGGCATTCAAAGGGTAAGGTATCAAATTAATTTAGTATTAGATTGGTAATTCGACCTATTACTGATTTTAACTGACGTTACAGTAACTAAGCTGTAACAGGCCTTATAATTATCTGTAGAGATGCAGATGAAACAAAAATTGTTTATTACTATTATTCTCGCGACGTGTCGATTAATTTGTAACGTACTCGTGACCACGGAATATTGTCTTAGATTCAATTTACACCAATTCAAATACGAACAAGATATTCAGCACTCAGGTGTATACAACCCTGTTGATTAACCAAATCATACAAGATGCTCGAATAATTTCGCCAGTGCAAAACGTCTACCGGTCGAGTCGCGCTGGTCGCATGAACTGGTCGCAATAAAAAGTAGTTGTGGTTATAAACCAGGGCCTGAATTCTCCCAATTTAAAAATACGCTAATACGATCGTTATTGTGCCTCATTAGAAAAATGTTGCAACCATAAATTCTGTTCAATTTGTAACACCAGTAGACAATTTATTCTATAATAATAATAACTATCATTTTAAACTTTTAAAAGCAACCCATTCTTCATCTTATCGAGTCGATATGGATACACAAGCTAAATGTGTTAATACGAACAATATTGGGCCACGTTGATACCATCCAGAGATGCCAGAAACCGCACGAAGATGGACCTCGGGTAAGACAATAGGAGTTCCTTTTGCATTACAGTGCCACCCAGATAATGGAACTGACTGAAAACTGCACATTTTTACGGCACGGTCTAACACCTATTCATAGTTTTCCAAACCGCCCAGAGAAGATCACCGCCCGAAGGTAGCTCTTCAGCCTACCCGTAAGGATTGGCCGACTTCACGCATATTTGAATCACATCGCAGTCATGCGCAGGTTTCCTTCACCCTAAGAACATCGGATAAACGTACTCGCACATGTAATTTCGTGACGGGATTTGAACCTGCACCCTCCAGATCGGAAGGCAACAGTTCACAAATGGTGTCGTATTGCCAAGTGTTATTGCGTCCCATATCTATGTGTTTGCTGGCACGTTGTCGGCACCCCATCTGGCACCCTCGGCTTGCTCGACTGTGTAATAGACTCATTAACTTATTAAATGAAAAGTAGGTTTTTGGGTCTGGATCTTGTCCAATTGGCTCTGTTGGACGGCTGCTTCTTGGCAATGAGGTTGATTAAACTTGTTAACTTTATTAGGACATATTATACTGAGTCTTCGATGAGGAATTTTCTTGGTGGTAGACTCGTCGTCGATACTGAGACATCTGGGTAGGTGCCACCGCAGTGCCAGATAACGTCTCGTAAAATGCACTGTAGCTTGTGAAATGACCAGGTGTAAGAGACCTAATATGTCTAGGGTAACGGGCACAGTACGGCATTGATCGAGTATAATAACTGTCTATCAGTTGCGTATCACTTACCATGAGGTTAGGTTCCTGACCTTACTGTTCAGTGAAATGAGTTTTCATCGTGAAATCTATCTAATATTATTTAAGCCTTTCGATCTGGAGGGTGCAGGTTCAAATCCAATGTAAAAGCGTACCAATGTGTTTCTGAATTTTTGAAATTAAATGTACGTTTATCCGAAGCTCTCACGGTGAAGGGAAACAACGTGAGGTAACCTGTGCACGCCTACGCAGAGATTCAAGGGTTGTGCGTCAGCCAATCCGTACTGGGCCCGCGTGGACTACTAAGGCCTATGCACCCTTTTACGATTAGGTTCGTGCCCCACGGTGGGGACGTAATACGAGTATTAAGCTGATTGTAGATGAACCGCAATTATTGAGTCACCGTTTAGTCTTTCAATTTCACGATTTTTATTTTATTGAAATTAATTGTATTCTCTTATTAATTTTATTTTATTTTCAAACGATTTGGCAAAATAAATGCCTTAATTGTTATATGAAGGACAAAAGTATCTCAAAATAATAATAATAATTTATTTCATCAATTCAGTGTTACAATCATAACCAATATTTGTGCTTTTACAATGGAACTTTTGAATAAAGGTTAACATTGGCAGCTGTATTAGTATTAAACTGTGTCACAGCTGCCTGCGTCTTCCACCATCTTCAGTGAAACAAAAATATAAGTTAAACACTCCAAGTTGTAATGCAAGTTACCGAGGCTTCCCCGACCCGGTCACGCGACGTCACGGTATCTGATGCATTTCTAATGAGGGCCACTGCAATCCGGTAGTGGGATGACAGTTGGCTGCAAACAATGCATATTCCACTACACAAATCCGTTAAAGTAAATGTGTGTTTATTTATCTAATGGGGCAATGATAATAGAGAGATAGATCATTATCGGCCCGATGGACTGACGACTTGCAGGCGGCCGCTGGTGGAGGCTGGATGAGAAAAGCGGAGGACCGGGATATCTAGCGGAAAAGGGAGAACCTATGTCCAGCAGTGGACTGCGATAGGTTGAATAGAAGATTATTCTTTATTGTACAATTCCAAGACAAGTAACAATTTGGAGTAAATTAAGAATTTAACATAAAAGTACAGACTCTTCCAGGCAACCATACAGTTAAGAATAATTATTTCAAAGAACAAGATAATTTGTGAAGAAGTAATATCAATTTATAACAATAGTTTTGAGTGTAGATAGAAGTAGTCAACACCCAATAATTAAGACCTTTAAATACCGGAGCAGCTATATCAAAAGAAGTCATCCTCAATTCGACTATAAGTACTAAAAATATTGTACTATGAGATACGAGAAGATATTTACCTGTAAGTAAGATCTTTGTTATATTACAAAACTTTAATATAAAGAATATATAAATAATATAAAGAACTCCCATCTACATGCGTTAAAGATTAAAAAACATTGATAATTACCATTCCCTTCATAAAACACGTAGACCAGAAACAAACTTGCAAATCCCTGCGTCTACCAACAGTAAACAAAAACCCCTTTGACATACATATTTAAAAATGCTTACCTTCGCCGAGCTCACTCCATTAGCGATGGCTGCAAATATTACTCCCAAACAAACAATTTTGTACATTACCGATTTCCAGCAAAAATGTATGTAAACTCTTTGAAAGTTTACGGTAGCTTTAGTTGATTGGGCGAACTCAATCACAAAGTACAGAAAAAGGCCACAAAATGTATTCTACCTCTTCTTCATCTGTGTACATACGAGCACGAAACCGGATTTTTGTTTCATGCGATAGCTGGAAAGACAATACCAATAATCATGTATATAATAAGCCTAAATATGCAAAAAAAGGTTCTGTAGATAAGTCACACAAACATAGTATTTACAAAGATTTACTCTAATGATGATAGCTCTACCTTTTTTATTTTATAAGTGTACAGAACGGTCAGGACGCTCACATGATGGTAAGTGATATGCCTGACCATGACAGAGCGGCATTGAATGGAGACCAACAACTGACAGTTATTATGCTCCGTCAACGCCGCACTGCGCCCTACACCCGAGACGACAGATGTTAGGTATCTTATACCCAGTAATTTCACTAGCTACAGTGCCATCATTTTGTGTGTCAATACAGACTCAGTATTTCGACACATAAGTGAAAAACACTTATGTTTCATGGGACGATATGTGGCACTGCGGTGGTACCTACCTAGACGACTCAGTATCAAATCTGTGAAAGTAAAAAGTATTTTTGGTGTGAAAAGCCTCGGCAAGGCATCCAGATTAACAAAAGCCTTCTAACAAAGATTAACAAAAGTCACGTGTATATATATAGCTGTTGAATACGGGAATCGTGTCACTCGTAAAGTTACAATTCGCAAGTCGTAAACCATTTCCGACTTCACAATCGATTGTACCTTCGTTTTTATTTGGCACATCGCATTCGATTCCGAATTTATTCGTTTCCGAGTAAGCTTATTTTCAATAAAATAAAATTTCATTGTGAAAGTTACACGAGTACACCTCCATAGCTACGAGTACCTGTATATGTAATCGTTTTGGATCTCGTCACTTCAGGAGAAACTGTGAGCTATAGTCATCACCTTCATTAAATGCAAAGAAGTCAAACTTAGTAAGCGTAGCTAGGACGTTTTCCGGCCCGGTAAACTTTGTATTATAACTATCTTTTTATTGCTAAAATAACATTATGTATATATGCTTTATACATAACCAGCCGGATCGGCAAGTTGAAGTGGCAGTGGGATGGTTACGTCGCAGAACCGATGGCCGTTGGAGCAGACGAGTTCTAGAGCGGAGAAGACGTCTTGGCAAGCGTAGAGTAGGACGCCCTCCGGTCCGATGGACCGACGCATTGCGAAAGGTCACTGGTGGGGGGCTGGATGAGAAAAACAGAGGACCGGGATATTTGACACAAAATGGGGGAGAGCTATTTTTAACAGTGGGCTGTGATGGTTCGCAAAAAGATATTATGCGTTATATTTTTCTTCATCTCGTAGTCGCGAAGAAGTAAAATATTTGTGCTGAACAATGGACGCCAGTCCAGATAGAAATAATGAAATCAAAGGAATTCGTTTTTCCCTAAGAATATTTCGCTACGGCACCCTAAAAATGTCAAGTAAATGTATATTAAAATTTTAATTTTATTTACCGTAAGTACCTCATTATCATCAGCTCATTAAACGTCCCCACCGAGGGGTACGAGCCTACCCGTATAGGGTGATTAGGCCTTAGTCGTCCACGCGGGCCCAGTGCGGATTGGACGACTTCACACACAACCTTCGAATCTCTTCGCAGGCGTGCATGAAGGTTTCCTCACGATGTTTTCCTTCACCGTAAGAGCACTGGATAACGTACATATATTTTCGAAAATTCGAAAACACATTGGTACGTGTCGGTATTTGAACCTCAGCCCTCCCGGTAGGAAGGCGACAGTCCACACCATTGAGCCACCGACGCTCTGACCGTAAGTACCTACGCGGTTATTATGATTAGAAACGTTGATATAAGATATTCAAATCATAACTTTGTATCTGTATAACAAGCACTCACATAGATGACATATATATGTTCCCAAAATGCTAGAACCAAAGCAAACGTAGACTTAATGGAAACTTGAAATCTGCGCTTTTAGAAAAGTTATTTTTGCGACGTCATATAATTTGAAATGCTTTTTCTATTAAGTTCGCTCACTTCAGTTCAGTTACTTTGAACATAGGTCATACAATCAAGGTTGAACAATAGGTTCATTGTATGGCCGATTCGCCTCTTTCTTATTCGTTTTTTTTTAATATTTCAACCTAGTTTTTGTATAAAAGGAATAAATTAAAAAGTTGCCAACTTATACCATTGTGCGGTACTTAATAAGTTTTTTCAGCCAACTGGAAGTATTTACTGCGGCACAAAGCTTTATTATTAACTGCAGTTATTGTTTTATAGGCATTAGACGTTCGTAACAAACATTTAATAAAAAATCTCTAGGTTTACATCTATCATCATCATCAGCTCATTAAACGTCCCCACCGAGGAGCACGAGCCTACCCGTATAGGGTGATTAGGCCTTAGTCGTCCACGCGGGCCCAGTGCGGGTTGGACGACTTCACGCACAACCTTTGAATATCTTCGCGCAGGTGTGCGCAGGTTTCCTCACGATGTTTTCCTTCACCGTAAGAGCTTCGGATAACATACATTTATTTTTGAAAATTCTAATACAGATTGGTACGTGGCGGGATTTGAACCTCAGCCTTCCCGGTAGGAGGGCAACAGTCCACACCATTAAGCCACCGACGCTCTATTCGGTCACATATATTATATGGTTTTCTTTTTTTTTAAGAAAATGCTGAGCAACCCTTTCGTCCACAGAAAGCTTTTTAATCTTATTCCATTGGGTTGTAATGAAACAGTTCGCCGTAGTCATCATTAGGAGGAATTTTAATTAAAAAAGCCTCTGGCATTTAATATTGCTGCGGTTCTGTCTTATCCTCAATTAATTAAACGAACATTTAAATTTCAAAGGGTTAGTCTGAAATTTAAAGTGTTTATCTTCGTCATCATCATCAGCTCATTAAACGTCCCCACCGAGGGGCACGAGCCTACCCGTATAGGGTGATTAGGCCTTAGTCGTCCACGCGGGCCCAGTGCGGATTGGACGACTTCACACACAACCTTCGAATCTCTTCGCAGGCGTGCATGAAGGTTTCCTCACGATGTTTCCTTCACCGTAAGAGCGTCGGATAACGTACATATATTTTTCGAAAATTCGAAAATACATTGGTACGTGTCGGGATTTGAACCTCAGCCCTCCCGGTAGGAAGGCGACAGTCCACACCACTGAGCCACCGACGCTCTTACTTCACCATGTATTTTGTCAAATCTATGTGCATTAATAGATACGTATATTTGAATTGCCTACAAAATGCAAAGTATTCAGCAAGTTCTCGTTCCACAAAGTCACTATTCACTTCACCACATCGTCCTTAACAATAATGAAAATATCAAACTGCAAGCACTGAACAGACGAGTCCGGTGCATTGTGCGGGTGTAATTAAAACTGCACCGACGTGCTGCACCACAAAGAAGGCGGTAATGGCTTCGCAATTGAATTATAGAATGCACCCGCGACACGTATGGTTGGAATTTAGACTGGAAAGGTTTCCGTAGAGAGGTGTTCAATTGAGTTTTTGTCAGTCTTGAAATTGACTTTCTAATATTGTGTTTCATCAAAGTGAAGATATTTTTTTACATAATTTAGTAAAGTTTGACGACCCGTGTGGTGTAATGGTTGAGACGTCAGCTACTACACCAAGGGATTCCAGGTTCAATCCCTGGCAGTACAAACATTTGTGTTTCGACATCGACATGTGTATTTACGCTTGAGAAACATAACCCTCCTGCGGTAGTCGGGTAAAAATGAGGAATGTTTTGCCCTCCTAACCATCCTATACAGAGCCATTCAATGAAGTGGTTTTAAAGCGCGCGTTGTTTCCCGACAATTTTCTAGCCACTCCGGTCTAACCAGTCCATTCGCGTCGAAGCGTGACTAGTTCCACACTGAAACATGGCTAATTCTACACTGATTGTGATTTGTGATAAATTGTTTATAGTTATGTCACAAGACGTTTAACAAAAAAAAATATCGAAAAGAAAACTCACCCATTCAAAAAGTTTCAAGCCAGGAAATGTGGTCTATGATATGCCACTAAACAGTCCAATTTCTATTTGATATTGGATATATTAAAACCCACGACGTCGGAAGCTTACGTTTAAGCCATTCCTTGATAACAACTTCAAAGAGAAATTTGTGTCAATTGCAAAGGAAAACGATGTACCAATTCCGTGTATTTAGTATTCGTGAATTACCCAGTTTTACTAATGAGCTCGCGTATTAAATTAATTAGTCAAATGGGTCCAAATGTCAGTATCGTCGCTAATGACGATATGCAGCCGATTGTGTGTCTAATTAACGCTTTATGCTAATTAGAGAGTGTGGTTTACGTATGAGTAAAATCCTGTGGATACATTTTAGAATTTATTGATCATACTCGCAATTCTTTTTTGGGATCACAAGACCCCAATTTAAATATAAATATATAAAAGAAATAAATATCCACTGACATCCACACAGCGCCATCTAGCCCCAAGTCAAGCGTGAAGCCTGCATTATGAGTACTAAACAACGGATAAACATACTTATATTTTTTTTTGTAAATACATACATATTATACATAGAAAACACCCATACCATTACAAACAGACATGTTCATGCACACAATTGTTTGTACTGCCCGGGGATCGAACCCGGAACCCTTGGTGTTGTAGTCGACCTCTCAACCGCTACACCAAATGGGTTGTAAATACTTGTGATAAGGATATATGAAGCGTTTTTTACACTTACTCATTATTAACTCAAATGCCAACATAGTTTTAAAAAAGCATGCCAATATATATAATAATGACCGCTACGCCATCGTTAAACCCTTCAAACACGTACGTTCGTGATTAAGAAGTTCACTTAAAAGTTTTTAAAAATGTTAAACTGAAGCCATAAATTCGTCTCAATTAGCAAAATTTATAACAAGTGGTTGACGAATTACTCTTGACTGCTATTATTCAGTGAACCGACTCGTCATCGCTTAGCCCTTCATAAAAATCAAAATCATTGAATTATTATTACAATTTTTATTATTGCTGAGTTATTTTGTTAGTTCAAGGTTGTTTACAAATTGCAGGAAAAGCTCTAAGCATTTAGTATTGTGTCTTTTACCCATTGAACGCCGGGAATCCAGACAATGGAAATTCTGTTGTTTAATGCGATAGGTTTCAGGGAAAGAGAGGTAATTAGGGCACCACATCATAAATAAATACTAATAAATACAAAGTACTAAAGTCATTTACATGCAGTCGTAGGAATGCAGCGAGGGCGCGGCGTTGCATGCTTGGCCCGAATTACTGCACTCAGTTAATTAAATTTAATATTAATTACTTTGCAAGCATTAAACTTTGATGATTCAGGTGGTAGCGAACTATTGACTTATGTTTTGGAAAGTTAGGTACCGTCAAAAATTAAGCACTGACTCGTAAAACTTAAGTTACCAACATAGCCCGCCGGATCAGCAAGTTAAAGTAGGTAGGCTGAACACGTATGTCGCAGAACCGATGGCCGTTGAAGCAGGCGAGTTCTGGAGTGGAGACCGCGACTTGGCAAGCGTAGCGTAAGACGCTTTCCGGCCCGGTGGACCATTGACTTGCAGATATCGCTTGTATTCATTCAACTGTGCCGTGCGTTTTAAATAATAGAAAATCGTTTGTCAAAAGTTTCCTTGGAATACCATTACATCCAAGGATTACCATAATTTTAAAAGCTATTTCTTTGATGCAGAAAACTAGAAGTAACAAACAGCGTGGCACACTTAATGCGGCAGTTCATCCGCGGTGACGCCGGAGCTCCTAACTCTAGATTAATCTGCCGGCTTGCGTTAACTCGTCTGGCTTGTAATCACTTGCAACAGCTGAGATGCACTTAGATTATAATAGGAGACTTTAGCAGTACTTGCAAGACGCTTGGTGTCTTGTTCAGAATAATTATCAGCTATTTTTCACAAACTATTTCTGCGATGAAACTTTAAGTTTTTAATATATTGTAACCGGTGATATTCGAATATGGAATTTCAATAAAAACAACTGAAAACAATGACAATTACAACGAAAGATGTATTGTCATCATCAGCTCATTATACGTCCCCATCGAGGTGCACGAGCCTACCCGTATAGGGTGTATAGATCTTAGTCGTCCACGCGGGCCCAGTGCGGATTGGCCGACTCCACGCAAAATCTGTGAATCTCTTCGTAGACGTGTGCAGCTTTTCTCACGATGTTTTCCTTCACAATTATAGCGTCGGTTTAACGTACATATAATTGCAAAAATTCTAAAATTCATTGGTACGTGGTGGGATTTTATCCAACAACTTACGGACCGGAAGGAAGTCCACACCAATGAGTCACTGACGCTCATTAAAATATTTTACATTACCAAAATAAAAAACAAAATATGCCATATTTATTTAATACTAAAATCAAAGTAAATATTTTTATTTGCAAACAGATGTGTCATTAGTACAGGAATTTGAGTACATTAGTATCAATTCCATTTTACGGAGTTTGTACCAGCGTGCAAATACACAATGTTTGTAATATGTTTGTGTGTATGTGTATGTAATGATACGTATTTAAAGTTGTATATTATCTAAATGCTATATCGAAATTAAACTTCTGATGTAAAAATCACACCACAATGGCATTACTGCCACAAACAACAAAACAAAACAATTCTGTTCCCAAGTTATATTTGGAATTCCATCCTTGTTTATATTTAAATAGGCATAATTAACGAAGGAATACAATACGCATTGTCAACACAATTCTCAATTTCTCATTACTGTTCCATTTTATTAAAATTAATGAATAAACTTTATGAACTTAACAGAGCACCTCAAATCCTGCTTTGACAATTAATAAAGAAGCAAAATAATTCCTCGCAAGTAACGAGAAACGCTTCCAAGTCATATTTGTGTTAAGTTTACACGATATTTAGTTTAATTATATTTTATATATAAATAATGAGTCCATATGTATATATATATATATATAATATATATATATATATATATATATATATATATATATATATATATATATATATAATATATATATATATATATATATATATATATATATATATATATATATATATATATATATATATATATAATATTATATAAATAAATACATCAATATTAAAATTAAATGCAATTAAAGATAACTATATACACTCACACGCTAGCAAATACCCACGCACACACACACACACACGCGCGCGCACACACACACTGCTGCTCTTAATAAACGAATTGTAAATAAGTTTCATTTTAACTTCTATCTGTCGTAGCGTCAGCACTCACACGTATACACTAAAACAGAAAACAATAAAACACACGTGGGCCAGTATTAAATTATATATTTCGTAAACGTTAAAGAGACAATTAGTACTGAAGTAGCCGGGCACGTGCCACCCGCAGGCCTACCAATTAAAACTTGGATCGTTCGGTAGTAGTTTATTTTCTGTAATGTCTAGATTTTTGGTTAAATCCTAAAGTTACTATGTTTCAGCTGTTAGACTTTTATGGATTATAAATTTTATCATGTTTCGACTTGGAACTTAAAAACAAGTTAATTTCATCATCAATCGATGTAATTGTATCATGCTAATAAATAAATATTGTTTATATTATTATTTGTTGTATACACTATTCCAAATATACTATTAGGTTAAATAACTGAAAATATGTTGCATTTATGATCAGTTTTCACTGAAGTCGGTTTGTCAAATTTAAATAATCAAATCACTGCATAAAGTCGTCCAGTATCTAATTTTATATATGTATTGCATAAAAAGGCCATATATCTCCATGCTGTGTGGAAAATTCTGCGCCATATACCAGAACTTAAAAGGTTGAATGATTGGGTTAAAAAAGGAGTGACCCTTTTAAATATCATAGTAACGAACGGACGAACAAAAATCAAATACAAAAATATCACTTCATCGCAGCTTTATACACACTGCTAATTAATAGCTGCCTCAAAAAATTGCAATTAAACTAAATCCATATAATGAGAGTCATCTCAGTAAGTCAAAGAATATACCAACAAAAGCAAATCAATCAGTAAAACCTCTTTGAGCAATGCGTCCTACCCACAGATTTTCCAATACAGGAGATGGGGCAAGCCGCGTTTAAAGTGCGACAACTGTAAGCTCAACGAGCATACACTGGCTACCAGTTTACGCTCTGTGAGACGAGTCAAGACGCACGAATATTAGAAGAAATTACCGTTTTTTTCCAAAATGCGATCCTGTGCAATTGTATCATGCCATCATCGCAATGAATCAGTAAATTACCAAGAAATATAATAACTTTTCACAGGTAAGAACCGAAAAGAAATTGCGACACTGGGACTGCCTATAAACTTGGCGGCTTGTCCAGTCTTATGTATATTCTGATGTCTGTGGTCCTACCCGTACTAACATACGCAGCTGAGACATGGACACTAACTGCGGGATTGGTTCACAAGTTTAAAGTATTGAGAACTCTGCTTGAGATTTCCGTCGAGAATTAAATCTGAAATCACATTATGCGTGTTTTGACAAAATCATTACTTACCGGATCAGGACATAGTTTTATTTATTTATTTAGACTCACCAACAATACATGTATATACATATTATAATATAAGAGTGTTACATTTCAAAATTCTGATACGTGTATCTATTATAGGTAAGTTCAGCTTAATCAATATATTATTATTACTTTTGTACTATAACTAGTTACAAGTTATTATAGTGAAAGTGAGAGCGTCGATGGCTCAGTGGTGTGGACTGTCGCCTTCCTACCGGGAGGGCTGAGGTTCAAATCCCGACACGTACCAATGTATTTTCGAATTTTCGAAAAATATATGTACGTTATCCGACGCTCTTACGGTGAAGGAAACATCGTGAGGAAACCTTCATGCACGCCTGCGAAGAGATTCGAAGGTTGTGTGTGAAGTCGTCCAATCCGCACTGGGCCCGCGTGGACGACTAAGGCCTAATCACCCTATACGGGTAGGCTCGTACCCCTCGGTGGGGATGTTTAATGAGCTGATGATGATAGTGAAATTACAATTCAAAGTAAACAATTATGTCGCCTCTGACTTCATAAAGTGCATGATCTTCCCTTTAAATTTAAAAAATGAATCATGAAATATGTCCAAGTCCTGTATTTTGCTACAGAGCAAGTTGTAATCATTTTGGATTCTACTCAAAGGAGACTGCAGACCAAGATTAGTTCTGGAAGCTGGTGGTGAAAACACTTTCTTAATTTTACTTCAGTTTTCACATAAATATGTCAATGGACAGTTGCCATTTGAATTGAAATGAAGGCATAGTATGGAATGAACGGTATCCTCCGGTCTTAAGGACTGATGAGTTGCTAAAGGTCACTGAAAGAGATTGTATAAGAAAAGCGAAGATCCGAGACATCTGGCGTTAAATGGATAGACATACCAATAGTGGCGTGCACTCAATATATGCAAATAAGCAGTGCATACCCTGTGCGTCAAGACAACCCGTTAAATTGGCAATATATTAAATGATTCCCACTTATTCGCCCATTTTCCTTCTACAGACTTGAAACCATGGGCGATCTGCTGTTAACAGCACTCAATTTGACAAAAATGTAGATTATTTATTGTTTTTGCGATTACTGTCACTCACTTTGCATACCCTACTCATAATCTCTATGCACGCCATTGCATACCAATGCCGAACAGTCTGCCGTTATTCTTAAAGGCGAACCTTTTCAAAGCAACCATCTCCTGGTCGGGGAAAATTTCCACTTTTCTCTTCCCATCCTTTATACTTATTATTAAATTAAAAACGATAAAATGCATCATTTTTCATCAGATCTCATTCCGTGGCTAATTCGCCGTTTTGAAGCGGGGATTTATAACTTCGGACCTCAAAAAGGTTCCGCTTCTGTTATAAATCACCGTTACTTATCTACATTAACATAGCGGGCGGAATGTATGGAAGCTCTTTTGGGTTAATAATCCCAAAAATATAAAGCGTATGGATTAATTTAAGCCTTTGCAATTCTTTACAAGCACTGTAAAAAAATGTGACTCAAGGTGAAGCTAGATAATGCTGGCAATTAATAAACTTCTATTTGTTTCCTCTCTGCATTGAAGCCACCATCTTTGAAGGGATAAGCCATCAGTCCAGTCTACCAGAATATCCCTCCATATTTCATTAGTTAATAATAAAAAGAAAATGTTACTTCTTTTATTCATCGTCCGTAGTTTTTAAAATCTTTAACTCGAAAGTTGGTCGTGTTAATCATAAGGTGAACTATATTATAAAGAAATTAGTTATTTCTCCTTTTTTATAAAACATTCTTGAATGAAATTCATTATTATTTTTTGTTTTTGACTTAAAACGTGTAAGTGCACTGATAGACTACAGTCTCCTCACCGATACTGTAGGGTTTTGACACAATCGAAGCCCAAAGAGTGAAAAATTTATTAAATTCAGAATTTCAACTTCTCGTAGAAGGCATTGATCGCACTTACGGCACCCAGAAAAAATTGTGGTTGATGACACCTGTATTCTAGTTTGCTGTAACAACACTACAACTTTTACTTTTTTGGCAAAATTAAAGTCTTTTTTCAGATTCTTGTTGATTTAATGATGACGCAGGGGCACCGGATCCCATCCCACCACAAAACAATGTTGTTTAAAATTTTCGAAAATATGTTCGTTTAGTCAACGATGTAACTGTGCAGGAAAACATCGTTAGGAAACCTGCGCACGCCTACGAAAAAAATCAAAGGTTGTGCGGCCTACAACCCTTTACGGTTAGGCTCGTGCCCCTCGGTGGGGACGTTTAATGAGCTGATGATGATGACGAAGATAAACACTTTAAATTTCAGACTAACCCTTTGAAATTTAAATGTTCGTTTAATTAATTGAGGATAAGACAGAACCGCAGCAATATTAAATGCCAGAGGCTTTTTTAATTAAAATTCCTCCTAATGATGACTACGGCGAACTGTTTCATTACAACCCAATGGAATAAGATTAAAAAGCTTTCTGTGGACGGAAGGGTTGCTCAGCATTTTCTTAAAAAAAAAGAAAACCATATAATATATGTGACCGAATAGAGCGTCGGTGGCTTAATGGTGTGGACTGTTGCCCTCCTACCGGGAAGGCTGAGGTTCAAATCCCGCCACGTACCAATCTGTATTAGAATTTTCAAAAATAAATGTATGTTATCCGAAGCTCTTACGGTGAAGGAAAACATCGTGAGGAAACCTGCGCACACCTGCGCGAAGAGATTCAAAGGTTGTGCGTGAAGTCGTCCAACCCGCACTGGGCCCGCGTGGACGACTAAGGCCTAATCACCCTATACGGGTAGGCTCGTGCCCCTCGGTGGGGACGTTTAATGAGCTGATGATGATGATGTAACCGAAAGAATTTTAATGTATACTTTTTACTGTTTACCTGTGTTTAAATTTTAGCAACAGCAGTCATTTATCTTCTTTACTTAGCTAAAGATGCGATTAATTGAAATCTGGGGAAACGGCAGAGCCTACCCCTAGACCAGTGGTTCCCAAACTTATTTTGTCTACTGCCCACTTTGAGAATAAATATTTTTTTAGCGCCCCCATTTTTTCACCTATTTAAAAACCCTATAACTTCAAATTGAATTAATTAATTATTGTGACCTATATATGTATATTAATAGAGAATTCTAAACGAAACTTTTACTATAACCCGCAACTTGAAACCTGAGCGCAGTAGGTAACATACAACGGCGCTTAAGGTCTCAAGTTAACTCTTACGGGCTCCACCTGCCAATAAGAATGATTATTGAAACGCAACTTTATAGTATTAAAACAGAGTATCTTTTATTAAAAATATAACTAAAATAATCAATCCTTATATAAAAACTAATGTGAAGGATGAATCTGATGCTGTTTAATAAGTTAGTTGATATCAGGTTCCAATTTACTCAAGAACAGTCGCAAGTCGCCACGTTCGGTAACAAGCAAACGATTTCGCTTTTTAGTAAGCAGTGTTGTCACAGCACTAAATCTTCGTTCACGCAAATATGAAATGACGATGGGAATGCTATCAAGAATCGTTGAACGATTTACCACAATCCAGGGTACAATTGCGGGGTCGGTTTTTGTAGCCAAAATTCTTGGTAACCATTTTTGAACTTGATTTTTATTTCCTCGTTTGTTGTCAATTCTATAAGTTCTTCTTCCAGCTGAGGTGACATTGCTGTGTTGACATTTGAAAACGGATCCAACACCCAGTCTGGTATTTCCAAGTTCAAAATGTCCTGGTATCGTTCGGTGAAGTCAATGTGGAGGTTTTCCAAATGTTGGCAGTAGGCAAACAATTCGTCGTTACTGCATGATACTGATAAATTTGGAAAATTGTGAAACTCACGTCTGCCCAGATTCTTTTTGTGTAGAAGCAGTTTGGCTGCGAAAGCAGCAACGACGTTTTTTGTTTTAATTAAATTTAGTTTATCGCCTTGCAGTTGGAGATTCATGTCGTTGAACAATTTATACAGGTCTGTCATGTAAGCTATATCATTTTTTGATGTTATGAGCTTGTCGTGCAATTCTGTATCTTTAGTTTCCAAGAACTCTATAACAGAGTCAAACAGGTTGTAAAATCGAGTCAGACAATTGCCTCTTGATAGCCAACGAACTTCAGTATGAAACAACAAACGGTTGAAATCCTCGTCATTAGTAACACAAAGCTGATGAAATAATCTATCATTCAAAGAGCTGTTGCGGATTTTATTGACTGCTTTGATGACATATTGCAGTGATTGAAATAGTTTTTCACTTAAGTTTCTAGCAACTAAATGTTGTCTATGAATAACGCAATGCACACCAAGGACATCTGGAATTTTATTTTTTAAGTACGCTATGAAGCCTTTATGGCACCCTGTCATAGCCGGAGCGCCATCCGTAGCAACTGAAATAATATTTTTCAAAGGAATCTCTTTCTCATCGTAAAACTTTTCCAATGTATTGAATATGGTTTCACCTTTTGAATCGGTCTCTAAATTTCTAGCAAATAATAGTTCTTTACATATTTTCTCATCTTTAATAAACCTCACGTAAGACAACAACAATACTTCATTAGTTGGTAAAGTGGACTCATCGAGCTGAATTGAGAATTGACTTGTCCTCATGTAATCGCACAATGATTCTTCAATGTTTTCAGCCATTTCATCAATTAGTCTTTGCACAGAATTATTACTCAAAGGAATTGTTCTCCTCCTAGCTAAATGAAATTACAAATCCCCCCCCCCCCCCGCCTCTACACAACGCCCCCATTTTCTTTCTTGAGACCTGCAGCGCCCACAAATGGGGCGTTATCGCCCACTTTGGGAAAGACTGCCCCTAGACGATCCAAGCAAAATCCAAGGGCGGCACTATCTAGCTTTTCTCGAAATGTTTCGTCGTATTTTTGATTTATGCAATTTTACGAATTAAGACATAAAAGTTAAGACGGGTCTGTAGACAGCAACTAAAACACCTACGAATAAGCACTTAAGGAAAAAATCAACACTTAAAGACTGCCTAGCAACATACAAAAAAATGCAATCACGCTAAAATCATTTCATATAAAATGTTGCCAATATTTCATGATTATGTGGAATTTGTTGAAATTATAGTCGACAGAGCTAGCCTATATATCCAGTAGCTTGACTCCACTTGATCTGATATCTTATTTACAGGGCAAGCCTTATTCGTCTTGGCAACGTTTTAGTAGTATAGTCCTATTTAAAAAGCAAATCAAAATACATATTTCGCATGTTACTATGTGGTAGTCCCTCCAAATTAAAAGAAGAGCTGAGACATATTAACTATACTGGGGTTGTATGTCCCCATTCGGAGACGCCCTAAGGTTCGTTGTGTAAATTTTAAGGCTGGGAGCCATCTGCGCTCGCCAATTGCCCGGTGAAGCTGTAAAGGCCATCAGCGGCCAAAATCAGTAGTCAGTTCGCAAAAAAAAGGGGTCGTCTGAAGTTCGAAGAGTGGGGGAGGACACTATGACCCTGGACTCCGGACACTTGCTCTACTTCCGAGAAGGCGACAGGGTTTCCTGGCCATGGGTTGGAAGGCCTTGTCTGGAGGGTGATGATGATGATATTAGTGTCAAAATTAAATATAAATAACGTCACTGTTTGGTTTAATTTTCATTAATTAAAGAAAGACGCATCACAACACTCGACTAACAAACTTGTAGATGGTGATTCAAAGTCAAACTCCATCTTACTCAATGAATTAACTACGTGAGTTGTTTACATCAAACGGGCCGAATCGATTTAAAATATTTAATTGAAATTTCATCTGTTGTATAAATGTGTTTACAATGTTTTGCTTGTTTTGTAACGTCTAGGCACATAATACAAAAAATATTTCAATAAAATGCGTTTCATTCAAATACTATTAATACGCCAGATCTAATTACAGTATTAACATCAATTCTTGAATAAGTTTATAGTAACACATATTTTATAAAATGGAATTGATTTTGTTGTTGGCCGCAGATGGCCTCACGACGTCACCGGATGTTATAATAATAACAAAAAAATATAGGGCAGGGGTGTATCTAATAAAGAAAAATCTTAACACCATCATTCAGCCGTTAGCTTATATGCACGATCAACGCCATCTGTTGGCATTTTCCTGAAAAGCTCGTTTGTGTAAGCTCTAGAACCTCCATCATGGCCGTTAAGTTGGAAGTTTGTTGGTTTCCATCGGATACGTTTCGGTGACTGTGCCGTGGCACTGCATAATCAGATTCCGTCCTCTTCGTTCTGTCGTCGAGTCAGGGCTTTAAAGTCTATTCCAACACATATATTTTAAGCATCGAGTGTGTAAATAGTTTTTAAATCTCCCGTAGTTCCTTTCAAAAGACACTATATTATTTCCTATTTGTGTTCCATATGTTAAAACGACGTCCTTCGGTCCGATGGACCGCCGACTTGCAAAAGGTCGCTGGTGGAGGCTAAATCAGGAAAGCAAAGAACCGGGATATATGGCGCAAAATGGGGGAGTACCTATATCCTGCAGCGGACTCCGTGATCTAGTTCGTCAAGAGTTGGTTTGGATCACTGCATTTGAATGCAAGGGAAGGCCGCAATGTGAAAGTCACTTTGTGCGATTTCTCCCATTTTGTTAGGATATTGTCCGAAAAGAAAGATGATATTCTGTGCTTCCTAAGGCACGTAAAGCTATCGGTCCTGACTACAATTTTAGAATGGTAATCGGTATCAGAGCGTCGGTGGCTCATTGGTGTGGACTGCTCTCCGATCGGAAGAGTGCAAGTTCAAATCCCGCCACGTATAAATTTATTTTCGAAATTATATGTACGTTTATCCGACGCTCTTACTGTGAGGGAAAACATCGTGAGAAAACCTGCGAATTATAATCAGTAGGAAGTTACTTTTTTTCGGCCATTAGTAATTGAATGTCACAAAAATTTGACGACGGATTAATTGGATATTGTTCAACAAAATCGCAATGCCTGTCCCGAGGCATTTCGGCTTAGGCAGAAATATCGCACCTTTAATACTATAGGGGCACATCTCAAACAATAGCTTTTTTGAGTTATACTTACAAACGGGCCCAAAATCAACATATCTACATGACGATCTTGATAGAAAGAGTCAGAACTTGCAATAAAGCCGCGAAAACTTAGTTTATGCCTTTTTCATATTTCCGAGTAAATGTGTCATTTCAATAATGCTGGGATAAACTAAATATGCGATAAGTAATTCATAACAAACGGACATACTGTTATAATATCCTATTATTTTGCAATTAATGTTTTAATTTATTTATGACTGATTGTTGAGAACAGAAGCGCTCAAGAATCTTCAAACGCGTTTTCCCAACAATCATGTTTTTCGAATTGTGCCCCTATAGTATGAAAGGTGCGATATGTCGCCGCTATTTATATAAAGGCTTAAATTAAAATGTTGGAAGGTTGGGCAGCCACGAGCGGCCTAATGTTGTGCGGGCGAAATTGACGGTGTCAGGGTTTAATGAATTTTATAAAGTGATAAAAATACCCGTGACCATTTCGCTTCAAGGCTTGCATTTTAGGAATATTTTTTTTCGTTTCTGTGCAGATTTTATGTAGGATTGTGGTTCTAGCTGATGGTACGGATGGCGGTGGTGTTTTATTTTCGTTTTCCTTCTATTTCACGGGACGATATCTGGCACTACGGTGTTACCTATCTTGACCGAATCTACTATCTAGTATTTGACTGAGATATGCTGTCACACTGTTACCTTGCTTTACTGCTAACATAAGAGTCCACAAAGATATCCACAAAGTCGTTGAAAAATCACGTCGCTTCGAAGCTAGCAAGCCCGGGTTTCATTGTGCAACCTTTCAATACTTTTTAACGACCCATGTGGCGTTACGGTTGAGACGTCGGCTACTTGACCAAGAGTTCCAGGTTCGAATCCCGGGCAGTACAAACATTTATGTGCATGAACATGTCTGTTCGTATTGGTCTAGGTGTTTTGTATGTATAATAAGTATGAATTTATAAAAAAGAAAGGTATACAAGTATGATTATCTGTTGTTTAGTACCCTAACTACAAGCTTGCGCTTAATATGCTTAATATATTTTTAAATAAGCTGTGTGAATGTCAATAGATGTCCTGCCAATAAAAGTCCTAGAATCGGTCCAACCGTTTCAGAAATACCCGAAACAAACGTACAGACAAAAGTTTGAAAAAATATTTTAAGTGTCATCATCAGCTCATTAGACGTCCCCACCGAGGGGCACGAGCCTACCCGTATAGGGTGAGCGGGCCAGTGCGGGTTGGACGACTTCACACACAACCTTCGAGTCATCTTCGCAGGGTGCATGAAGGTTTCCTCACGATGTTTTCCTCACCGTAAGAGCGTCGGATAAGACATATATTTCGAAAATTCGAAAATACATTGGTACGTGTCGGGATTTGAACCTCAGCCCTCCCGGTAGGAAGGCGACAGTCCACACCACTGAGCCATCGACGCTCTATTTTAAGTGTATGCATAGTTATTTCAATAATACTAACAGACACTCCAATTTTATATAGTATACCTATAAGTACAGACAAGCTGTGCCCCGCGGTATAAGATATTCTCGCGCAGAAGAACGTAGAACCGCAAATCTTACGTGTAGTGATCTGGGCGACACGCGCTACAACATAAGTCATTTTTCTAAAATAAAAGGTAGTATCTGTAATATAAGTAGCCTATATTTTTCATTATTACATCAGCTACCTGTCAAAAAGTCCCGTCCTCCCAGCAGTTTAACAGTGAACAAACAGACAGACAGTTTATACATATTCGTATGCATATAGTAAAAATCTGTTATTGAAATATTACAAAAATATAAACCAATTTATAAAACAACTGCCTTTATGTCAAGCTCTGTAAGTTTCCAGTTGCCGAGATATGTAAATGAAATTGTCCAAATTTCCCGACGATTTGGCTTTTCAAAGCTATTAGTTAACGCGGCATGCAGCCTTATCTACCGAAGTACCTTATCGAGGAAATTAAATTGTGTTCAAAAACACATACGATTACAAATGAGAGTTCGATGATTATGATGATGATGAGCGCTCTAGTATTCGTTGACGACCCATTTGGTGTAATGGTTGAGAGATCGGCTATTACACAAAGGGTTCTGGGTTCGATCCCCGGGCAGTACAAACATTTGTGTGCATGAACATGTCTGTTTTGTATTGGTCTATGTATGATATGAATGTATTTACAAAAAAACTATGAAAAGTATGTTTATTCATAATTTAGTTTCCATTATTAGAGGCTAATGCTTACTTTGGGGTTAAATGATGCTGTGTGAATGTCAGTGGATATTTATTTATTTAAGCAACTTTTGATCATCAGCTCATTAAACGTCCCCACCGAGGGGCACGAGCCTACCCGTATAGGGTGTTTAGGCCTTAGTCGTCCACGCGGGCCCAGTGCGGGTTGGACGAGCAACTATTACGATGTCCAATCATGGGTCACCAAAAATTGTGTCCAGATTCCCAACGTGTTTTGATTTTTTTTAAGTTATAAATGTATAGGACGGTCAGGACACTCACTTATGTTAAGTGATACGCCTGACCATGACAGAGCGGCATTGATTGAGACAAACAAACTTAAAGACAGCTATTATTCTCCATCAATGCCGCTCTCCGCCCATTACCCGAGACAACAGATGTTAGGTCTCTCATACCCGGTAATTTCACTATCTACAGTGCCCTCATCCCGAAGCTCAGAAGTGCATAACCTGTTTCACGGTACGTTGCCCATTACTGCGGTGGTACCTACCTACAAATAATTATGTCATCATCATCATCAGCTCATTAAACGTCCCCACCGAGGGGCACGAGCCTACCCGTATAGGGTGATTAGGCCTTAGTCGTCCACGCGGGCCCAGTGCGGATTGGACGACTTCACACAACCTTCGAATCTTTCGCAGGCGTGCATGAAGGTTTCCTCACGATTTTTCCTTTACCGTAAGAGCGTCGGATAACTACATATATTTTTCGAAAATTCGAAAATACATTGGTACGTGTCGGGATTTGAACCTCAGCCCTCCCGGTAGGAAGGCGACAGTCCACACCACTGAGCCACCGACGCTCTTTAAAAATTATGTATTTAAATAATTATGTATTTACTATTAATTAATGTTTGTGTGATCAACATCATTATTTTAGTTACAAAATCTCTGTTTCGAAAAAAGCTCTGTTTATATAAGCAATAATATAATGCATCAATATTTGGTTATGGTTGACGACCCATTTGGTGTTGCGGTTGAGAGGTCGGCTGCAACACCAAGGGTTCCGGGTTCGATCCCCGGGCAGTACAAACATTTGTGTGCATGAACATGTCTGTTTGTAATGGTCTGGGTGTTTTCTATGTATAATATGTATGTATTTACAAAAGAAAATGTATATAAGTATATTTATCCGTTGTTTAGTACCCATAATACAGGCTTCACGCTTAACTTGGGACTAGATGGCGCTGTGTGAATGTCAGTGGATATTTATTTATTATTATTATTTATTTATTTATTCATGTCGGAGAAACCAAATAAAATAGAAAACATTTATTCAAATGTAAAACCACTTTTTCATTAGGTTAGGCCCTTAAAAACTTGAAGATAACTTTGGAAATCTATATAAGAACTAAGTACACATAATCAAGACGACGATTCAAATTATGAATGTGAAAATCTAGATGGCTTGAGATCTATTGATGCTAAGCACTAAGTTAATTTAAATTATAATTAAATTCCATCTCATGGCTATTCACTATTGAGTCCTGCCCAAACTGAGTCTGAAAGGTATTTGAGGACATTTGTAAAATATTCTCAAACTACTTATTCGAATTAATTTTATTACTGTTGAAGTGAAAATAGAAGCTATTTTAGGGTGTTCTGGGTAAAAGTTTAGGCACATTCATAAGACAAAGCAAAGTGTAAGTAAATATTTAAAGTTTTTATGCATACATTTTTGCATTAGCATTGTTGTGCTGTCAGATTAATTATTGTTAAACTACGAAAACACTGGCCTAAAACTTAAGCCATTTACCAACAAATACCAACTATATACAATAAACAAAAAATAAAAAAAACTTATTTTTTTAGCTAGGAAAATAGAAGTTGGTGCCAAGTAAAACATCAGCTGTGTATGGATTAATGTCTTTCTTTGTAAGAACTTACCTGTACTATAAAGCTGAAGAGTTTGTTTGGCACCTGGCACCAATATTATCTCATTTTTCTGTGTTGGGATTTTAAATAAAATCCTTACAAAAAATACCGACTTTAAACAGTATACAAAAAAAAGAAGAGATTATATTGGTGCCAGGTGCCAAACAAACTCTTCAGCTTTATAGTAATTGTGTTCCAAATTAATGTGTTTTCTTTCTTTCGTATCACTTGTTAGCAACTGCACCGAAGCTATGACTATTGGTATAACAAAACAAGGTTGCGTAAATTCACACATTCATTTTTTTGTACGATTCGTTTGCGTAAAACTACGAAAAGGGTACATACATCCTAATATATAGGTGATATTCGCAGACAAATGTGGGTACACAACCCGTCGGCTACATAGCCCGCTTTACTGACCTTTTGCTCGTGAAATATGAAAGGCTAGTGACACGGATAACCGTCTGCGACGGTCGCGAAATTGTCACCAATACCCAGACCTAGTTTACCGACCGATATTTACTTCCTTCAACCTATCGCAGTCCACTGCTGGACGTATATTTCATATTTTTTTACTATGTGGCAGACTTGGTACTGAGTCGTCTAGGTTGGTACCACCGCAGTGCTAGATATCGTACAGTGAAATAGGAGTGTTGTGGAGGAAATCAAAACATGGCTTCAAAATAGAATCCACTCTGGTCCCCCGAGGGCCGATATTCGACTATGTTTGGGAGTCCAGTGGAGACTTCATGTTTTGGAGGTGTAGGTTTAGAGAGTGAACAAAACCGTATGAATTTAGATTGCTGTCTAATCGAGATTCCTATTTAATTCGTAGGCATTACCGGCCGGATCATCAGATAGTCCAAAAAGGTAATTCCGTGACGTTGCCAATCGTTAAATCGCTCAGTCTCGCTTGGTAATGGTGGTCGTTCCATTTAACTACAGAGTTCGTACGTGGTCTTTTAAACTCTAACAAAAGTCAGTCTGGTTTAGATATATATTTTCTTGCTTGACAGATATAGAAACGGTAAGATTGGTTTACTTTAGTTATTTTCATAGTGTCATGTCATATAGTCTACTGTTGTGGGGCTGCCGACATTAATACAATATTTGTGCTACAAAAAAGAGCTATTCGTTTTATCTACAACCTTAGACCACGTGACTCTCTTAAGGAACTTTTTAAAGAAATAAATATAATGACTTTAGCATCGCAATATATTTATGAAAATTTAATTTATGTTCGTAAATACTATAACACCTTGAAGAAAAATTGTGATTCACACAATTTTAATACTAGAATAAAAAAAACTTGCTTTCCAGACTTGAGACTACATAAAATAGGTAAATCTTTTATAGGAAGATGTATAAAGTTTTCAATAAGTAGCGCAATAAATTGTAGAGTTGCCCTTTCATATGTTAAAGTTAGAGATCAAACAACACCTTTCTAAAAAAGGTATTGACATTATTTATGTGATAAAAATCCTGGTCTTAACTGCTCAGCTATTTCAGAGTTTATGAATATATTGTTACATAAGGAATTGTTTTAAAAAAGGCCACACTGTTGAGTTTCTTGGTGCTTCTTCTCAACAGGCCATAAACTGAAACGCTTTTTTTTCAAAGCATCGTACTAATATTATTAGTTAGTATTTAATTAATTTTATTATATAATGTATATTCTTTACGTTATAAGTGCTTTTTGTAAGCCTAATTTGAAATAAATGTTTTTGACTTTGAAGATTATTTGCAAGTATTGTTTCATTTGAAATTACTGGCCAATACCTATTTATTCCATGGTTTCATTATTTGATTTGTTATTTTAAATATATGTTGTTTGCTCTCATAAATAATCATCGAAGTGAGCTTCAGAGTATGATAAGAATCTATCGATCCGCTGAGTAATTTAGCCTTTTCTGCTGTACATTTTGTATTTTTTACTAACATATACAATACTGTTGAACGATTTTATTTATTTTAATGCGTCAAATAATCATTTTACGTTTCTTGCTTTATTTTTGCAAATATATTAAATTGGAATCACAATTCTTTGCTCAGATCCTCCAAAGCTTTCCTATTTTTGTAATTTTGTAGCTGTCATTTAAGATATAGCAGAATAACCATCGATCCACAAACAACCCATCCGAGACTACTCGTTACATGAAATAAATCAACCATTTTGTTTGCCAGATTAATACTGAATCTATAGTTGGCGGAACAATTTGCGGACGAAATTTATCGGAAAAAGTGGAAACAAAGCCAGAGAGGATTTGCTCGGCTGGATGAGAGCTGATAAAAGATTTTTCATATAAGCCTTCCTCGATAATACTCTTAGTGTTGCCGTTAGCTAGGTTTTTCTTACGTTTGAAAAGTCAACTCAAATGTTATTACAGTTTTACAATGAACCTTGATGTAGACCATAGTAATTTATTTAGACTTTCAGGAGTCATTTTACAGTTAGAAATCGAGCACGCTAAATTTAGTACAATTTATTAGATTTCGAAGAAACGATTGGCCACTAGCATATCTTAATTGGAATTGAACACTGATTCTATTCGCTGGAATCGTTTTGCATGTAGATGTCCGACTCTTAATAAATGGTCTTTATTGAGAAGTAAATAGATGTGATATAGATACATTATGTACGGCTACGGTACTCAGACTTAGTAAATACGTAATCATCATCATCAGCTCATCAAACGTCCCCAATGAGGGGCACGAGCCTACCCGTGTAACGCTGTGCTCACTAGACCACAGAGGCAGGCGTGTTTCTTAACAATAATATAAATAAATATCCACTGACATTCACACACGCCATCTAGCTCCAACACCAACACACACACACACACACACACACACACACACACACACAACACACGCACGCACGCACGCATTTATATATATAATTACATATTATACATATAAAACACCCAGACCATTACAAACAAACTTGTTCATGCACACAAATGTTTGTACTGCCCGGGTATCGAGCGTGTTGCAGCCGACGTCTCAACCGCTACACCAAATAGGTCGTCAAATATTCATTAGAACTTCAGCCAACTAACGTACTGTCCTGGGAAATCTGCCCCAACTAGCAGTCATTGACAGGTTTTGAGTCAGGCAAATAATTTTTGTACATTAATAATAACCCTCATAATAATAAATAGTCAATCAGCCAGTCCTGCATTGGAATGTGTTATACGCTGGTGAGCGTCGGTGGCTCAATGGTGAGGACTGTCGCCCTCCTACCGGGAGGGCTGAGTTTCAAATCCCGACACGTACCAATGTGTTTTCGAATTTTTGAAAAATATACGTAAGTTATCCGACGGTCTTACGGTGAAGGAAAACATCGTGAGGAAACCTGCGCACGCCTGCGAAGAGATTCAAATGTTGTGCGTGAAGTCGTCCAACCCGCACTGGGTCCGCGTGGACGACTAAGGCCTAATCACCCTATACGGGTAGGCTCGTGCCCCTTGGTGGGGACGCTTAATGAGCTGATGATGATGATACGCTGATAAAATCTTATAATGATTCTTGTAGTTCTGAAGTCATTTAATCTTAAAGCCTTACATTATTTGTTTAATTTCAGGTACTTATTCTACTCGCTGATAACTTGATTAAGCAGCAAATGTGGTAAGTGCTTTCAAAAGGATTCCGCCATATCCTGATTATATTTTCAGGGCCAATTACGTTTTACCCTTCTAATTGCCTTGTCGTATAACTAACTCGGTTATCCCTCTGCTTGACTCGCTGCCGTATGGAGGTCACGTATCTCGTTTCTTTTAGTGTAATTACGCAGAAATTAAATATGAATCCCTTATTTCTACCACCACTGTAGGTAGTACGGTTTATGGAGCTATGTTTTAGGTTCAACCTAAAAGGAATTATCAAGTGCTGGTGAAATACTGTGATTTAGCATCATCATTATCAACTAGTCACTGGTAACCCGGTCGTCACCACTAGCTTTGTCCCCTCCAGTGATGAGTGGGAAAAAATATCCCAAACGTCACTCCAGGTGACGAATGAGATTTCGCTTAGAAAACATCCATTTCTTACTTCCTCTGTTATTATATTATACCTTCAATGTTGAAGTCCTCTTAGCACCGATTACCGAAACTGACACCGTGCATGTTTTTAATAATACATTTTTTTTATACAGCCACGCTATAACTATAATATTTATAGCATGGATATATGAATCAAGGTGAATAATTAAGATAGGTAACCAATTAATTTAACGATAATTTTAGTCTAGCTATTGTGAAATTAATTTTGAAAAGGAAATTAATGATAACATGCTGAATATGATATTGAACTAAGCTTGTAGTAGACGCCATTTTGTTAAACACTGCCGCCATTTTATATCGAACCATAGCTACTACGGTCGACATTGCGGTGACAAACGTGATACAGAACAATAAAAAACTACGACACAGCCAACACAATGGATATAAAAAGAAATAATTAACGTCGAGGGCGATTTGTATTGTATTCATTCAGTATATTATTCTTGATCTTAAATTAGAACGAAAGTAAATTTAACTTTCAACATTATGATAAGCTATTACAAATAAATGATAAACTTTTTGTTATGCATTTACAGTAACTATAACAGTGGCCGTATAAATAATCAGATATTAAGAGCAAAAATATATATATGAATACGCATTAAAAATTCGCAGACCTGCCTTTCTCAACATTCTCTCTCTCTCTCTTCAACCTATCGCAGTCCACTGCTGGACATAGGTCTCCCCCATTTTGCGCCAGATATCCCGGTCCTCCGCTTTTCTCATCCAGTTCCACCAGCGACCTTCCGCAAGTCGTCGGTCCATCGGGCGGAGGCGTCCTACGCTACGCTTGCCAAGACGCGGTCTCCACTCCAGAACTCGTCGCTCCAACGGCCATCGGTTCTACGACATACGTGACCAGCCCACTGCCCTTCAACTTGCTGATCCGGCGGGCTATGTCGGTAACTTTAGTTCTCTGCGGATTAAATCATTTCTGATCTTATCCTAAGAGAGACTCCAAGCATAGCTCGCTCCATTGCGCGTTGAGTGACTTTGAACTTGTGAACCAATCCCGCAGTCAGTGTCCATGTCTCAGCTGCGTATGTTAGCACGGGTAGGACGCATTGCTCAAAGACTTTCGTTTTTAAGCATTGCGGAATAGTTGACGTTAAGACATGACGT
Source organism: Leucinodes orbonalis (assembly GCA_019425675.1). Taxonomy (NCBI): domain Eukaryota; kingdom Metazoa; phylum Arthropoda; class Insecta; order Lepidoptera; family Crambidae; genus Leucinodes; species Leucinodes orbonalis. The sequence continues at coordinate 20,797 of PQWD01005978.1, read as the reverse complement.
AGCTTACCGAATGCCGCCCAGCCCAACTGAACCCTCCTACTAGCCTCCTTCTCGAAGTTATGCCGGCCAAGTTGGATGGTTTGGCCCAGGTAGATATACTCCTGCACAACCTCGAGACGGACGCCATCGACGCATATCGTGTGTGCATGACACGACTGTTGAACATGACTTTGTCTTGTCCAAATCATGACAAGCCCAACTCGTCGGAAGATTCATTTAGGCTGTTCAGCATCTCCGCAAGCTCTTCCGATGACTCTGCCACGATGACGATATCGTCAGCAAAACGAAGATGAGAAATATACTCTCCATTGACGTTGACGCCTCGTTCAGACCAGTCTAGGGTCTTGAAGACATCCTCCAATGCGTTTGTGAACAGTTTCGGGGATATTACATACCCTGTCTCACACCACGACGCAATTGGATGGTCTTGTCCCTGGTCTCGGATCTGAACGTCATCGTCGCTGCGTTGGAGAGACACTTCATCACCTCGATATATCGCCAGTCGATACCGCACCGCTGCAGAGCCTCCAGAACCGACCAGGTTTCGACGGAGTCGAAGGCTTTCTCGTAGTCCACAAATGCCATACACAGCGGCTGGTTATACTCTTCGGTCTTCTGTTATAAGCTGCCGAACAGTATGGATGTGGTCCACGGTGCTGTAGCCTTTTCGAAACCCAGCCTGCTCCGGTGGTTGAAATTCGTCAAGTCTAATGATACATTCTGATACATTGAAAATTAAGCTAAATAGGGTAAACTATAATAAAAACAGCTCTTCAAGAGCACCGTTAATTTTATAAACAGACTTAACAAAGCAGAACTTTTTTCGCAAAAAAATCTTACCTAAAATTCCGTGAATTTTGTACTTTATGCAAAGTTATTAACTTTTTCAAATTTTATTTTCACGCTTAGAGACCTTTCTGAGACGTGTATTTTGACGTCTTATTGAATCACATAGTATATTTACGACACCAATGCTATGTCGCACTTTCACTGATAACAGGCCTTGTCAACGCGATCGAGAAAACATTTACAAAATATGAAAAATACATTTGTCTAATATATACTTACTAAGGTTAGATAATTGTTTTTGTTTAGAACAATTTCTATTCAGGCTAGTGATGTTACGCAATTGGTGCTACCTAGCGGCCGTCAAGCGCAGTTCCCGCTGTCAGGCAAGATGAAGCTTGGCATGTGTCAGATGCCGGAGGTATGACGTCATAAGATGTCTGCCTATACGGACATAGTAAATTTGACATAACAACAGTAAGTAAATTATCTTCAACACAAAACTTTCATCGAACTTGTATTTCAAGGATTTAACAATATTACTTGAACAAATTAAAAAAGAAAAAAACATTATTTTTCTTTTAAAGTACACCAATCCTATCTTTGAAATCTTTCATTTTGTGACGAACACCGTACTGTTTTGATGAAAAAATATATTTGGTTCGCAACATTACGTAGTTTTTCTATAAAATGAAGTTAAAAATGTGAAGAGCCCATAACACATTTGTGATTATTGCGTTCTCGAAATAATTTGAGACTCAATTTTTCTGATATCTCTAAAACAATAGCCATAACCGCAAAACAACTGTAAATTTAACATTAGGCCTATATTGGTAACTTTCGTATTCGAAATAAAATTATTGTTACATTATAGATTAAATCATAACACATAGTAATATTTAGACTTCGACAAATATTGATTACAACCATCGGCTAAGCGAACTACAATCAACTGGTAAGCCTTAGGACGATACATATCCAAATATAAACTAAACGAATGCCCGTTAGTCACTTTAATTAAGACTGAACTAGAAATGAGGTCGAGGCGTCAATATAAGAATAAGGTGCGGTGTTTGATTGGGCCCGCTGAATACGATCCTTTGCACTGCCTTTTAAAGTTAAAAGCTTCCGTCATAGATAATAAGAATAATTTATTAATTTTCTCTTTAATAAATAAAAATACAATTTAGTTACAAATACATTTCAGGAGGGCTGAGGTTCAAATCCCGACACGTACCAATGTGTTTTCGAATTTTCGAAAAATATATGTACGTTATCAGACGCTCTTACGGTGAAGGAAAACATCGTGAGGAAACCTTATGCACGCCTGCGAGAGATTCAAAGTGTGTGTGAAGTCTTCCAATCCGCACTGGGCCCCGCGTGGACGACTAAGGCCTAATCACCCTATACGGGTAGGCTCGTGCCCCTCGGTGGGGACGTTTAATGAGCTGATGATGATGATGACATTTCAATATCAACTATATTGCGAGAAACTTGTGTTATCAGGCTCTCACCACCTCACTAATTCATGAAAATTTTTGCTTTTCGCCAAAAATATAATGAGAAAGACTTTGACGATGATTTTCGAAATCCGACTCGTTAAACACTATCCCGGGTTTGAAAGCAAAAAAGCGGCTCAATCATTTGCTGTTTGATATTTCTTCGTGATTGTGCATCTTATATTGTTAATTTTTTGTCTAAGTTTTAAGTACTGCTATCACTGTACCCTTCTTCGGCTCAGGATAAATCACCGTGTTGTACAATGTGTACATTTACATAAGTAACTACCGCCGACATGATATTTTCTATCAGCGTTTACTCCATACCAGTGTATTACAGGTCCCATCGCCTAATATTGTCCGTGAGCTTCCTACGAAGTTTCGATAGATGGCGTTACTTGTATCAGTTTATCTTGCTTACACTTTAAAATGCAGTATTATCAAATAATTATTATTAATTATTATTCCTAAAATCAATATTTTCCTTAATTCAATCAACAATCATATAAAAAACATTTTTTACTAATAAATAAAAGTTTTTTAAAGATTTGCGACAGTACCGGTAACGGCAGTAAAAGGAACCACCACAATTATCGAAAGCACGGTTGCAGCAACAAAAAAAAAGAGTTAATAGATGGCGCTTGCACGTGTACACTTTGAGCGAGCAAACTGCGTTTAATTTTATCACAGTTAATGTGTTATTAGATGTGTTGAATCAGCTTTTCTATTATAATGTTTTTATAACAAATTGCTTTTTTAATGAACACTGATAAAAAGACTACTTATGAATTGTAAATGGGAATAATAAAAACATGAAATATGCAGTGCAATCAAAATAAAATTGCATGTTAGATGGGTCGAACTAAACGCAACTCAACTAAAAGTTTTAAATTTTATTCTTACTTTGTTTGTACTTCTTAAAACTTGCTTCTGCTTAAATTTATCGTTAAAACTACAAATACGACTTGGCTACGTTTTTTGAACTTTGAGGAAAAAAAATACCGATTTAAAACTAAAAATAAATTTTAGCCAGATAGAAATGGTTAAATAATTCTTTCATAATTTTGATGTCGGAGCCAAACGCACTCTTTAGCTTTATAATTTAATATAGGTAGGTAGTTTGTTTGGCACCGACATAAAAATTATGAAGAATTATTTAAGCATTTCTATTTGGCTAAACATATCTCTGTAGATTTTCAGTTTGAAGTCTGTATGTTTTGTCTGAAAATTTTTGAGAATAAGTGATCATGTCATGATTACATGAAGTAATAGTTGATATGAGTCGATTTTTAAATGTTCAATTTCTCTGGTCACCACTCATCAAACCCTTATTTCCTTATCTTGGAACCACCTCTGGACTATCCTCTTTCCAACAAAAAAATAATCATAAAATCAGTTCATAAACGACGAAGATATATGCGAACAAACGTAAAAAAATTGGGCAAGCGCGAGTCGGATAGTGGTGGGTTCCGCAGCAGTAAGTTACATAGAAAAAATATTATTTATTTACTTAGGCATCTACTACAGCTTTATTATGAGAAAATAGTGGTTCACCATTTATGACGTATAAAAAAACTTCACATCAGAAATCGCTTAAACTAAATTTCATTGTCAGATTTTATGGTTATGTACATCATTTTTTATTTTATCAAGCCCATAGTTTAGAAATTAGAGCCCTCCTCTAATTTCTAACACACTTTTTTCAACTTTGAAAATGTCTCTCGCGCAAAATATTCAAGTTATAAAAATGATATTATAAACCTCGATACCATTTTTCAAGATCTATACACATTGATACACCAAACGGGGGGTCGATGAAAAAAATATTTTTTTCAGTTCACTGTATGGAAACCCCAAAATATATTAATATTTTTCAAGTTTCTTGTAAAAACCTTATAGCGGTTCACAGAATACATATATCTACAAAGTTTGAATAGTGTAGTTCTTATAGTTTCGGAGAAAAAAGGATATGACATACGGACGGACAGACAGACAGACTTGACGAATTTATAAGGGTACCGTTTTTTTGCCAAGGTCGAATCGAGTAACCTCCTTTTTTTAAGTCGGTTCAAAAGCAGCCCCTGTTTTTCCTTATTACATCAGCTACCTGCCAAAAAAGTCTCGTCCAAATACGTCAAGCCGTTTCACAGATTACCCGGAACAAACTGACAGTCTGACAAAAATTTTAAACATTGTTATTTTGGCATAATATGTAGTACCGCATATATATTGATATGCATATATAAGTTACCGTCCTAACGCTGGAACGAAGAGCCTTCCTTTACTTTCCGTCTTCAAAAATAAATTCAGTTCACCGGTATTGATATTGAAAAAAATAAATTATATCAGTTCCTTAGCAAATTAAAAACGCAATTTAATATAGTGTCGAAAACTAAATATAACAAAAACATAAAAAACATTACAAGTGTGGAATAAGTGACCATTGATTCAAAACACTAATAAGTATTTTGAAGAAAACGCGTAAGTGACGCGTCTTGCACGGCGCTTAAGTCCTTATTTTGTATCCTTTGTCCTTTGATAAATATATCGTCGCCGTTGATGGCTTCCATTCAAGACCGCTCTTGCAGCTATATACCTACATAAGATGCTTTTCGTTCACAAAATATCTGGCTTTTATATTATTTACAAAAAAGTGTATAAGTATGTTTAGAACTCATACATAATACAGGCTTCACGCTTAACTTGCGGCAAGATGGCGCTGTGTGTATATCAGTGGATATTTATTAATATATAATAAGAGCCTCCTCTAATAACCCCACCGCACGAATAAAGGTTTGCACGGCCTGGAACCAACGGCTTACTGCTCAATTCTATATAATATTCTATATTTTTGAAATAATAATGAGTAATAGTTTTATTTAATAAAAGTTTAATTAAAAAACCTGGAAATTCATTTGTTATTGGTTCACAATCAACAATAAATTCATTGTTTAATTGCAACGTCACAATTAATCAATTCTTAATTGCAATTAAATTTGCACAATACTACACACGCCACGCACGACGCGCGCGTCAAATATACATAGATACCTATCTACCTATGCCTATCAAAATGTTTGGTTTGAGAAATTACATTTTAGTCGGATCGGATTCGGAAGAGCGCACTAACGCGCGACGTTGCCGCTCTGTCAAAGCGCACGCGCCGTAAGAATAAACAATAAATGCGCTGTTGCCGTCCTTATTTAGAACTGTGATTAATTAATAACTGTGTTTTACGCCACCTACCGGATTTTCAAATATCAGTTTAATCTGTCTACGCGAATCTTGCTATAAGCACCAGGTCACGGACCTTGTGGCATCTAGTGAGAATAAAGTGAGTTAAAAATAGCTTCCTCAAATAGCTTCCGTAGGTGGTCACGTTTTTGTAGTATGGGATGCATCATCTGTATAGTATATATTATTAAATCTGTGTATTACCAATAACTTTTACCTGATTGATTGAACATGCCAACAAAACTAGCCCGGGAAACCGCCGTAATAGGCCTTTGGTATATAAACTCACACCAAGGTATTGCATAATGTAATAATTTGGACGCTAGAAAACGATAACACAAAGATCGGAACCGTAATAAAAAAACACTATCAAACGCGAACTGATGTTATGAACGGCATGTTCAAACGCAACCTTACGTCTTTAGATTTAACGTTGAAAATCCCACCATCTGGAAGAAACCTGTACAACAGTATGGTCTATAAAATCGTTAATAGGTAGTAAATTGTGTTATGAAAAACAAACGCGACCCTCGACGTTAAGGTCGGCGTAAATCAAGTTTATGGTCACGGTGCATTCACGGTAAACTTGTCGTTAACAATTGTATGGATTTCGCGATACGAGGAATATTTTAGTTTCGCAATGTTAACTTTTTAATGAAGTAATTTAGACACTTTTCTGTTAAAAAAGTATAATAACACGACTGCTAAAATTACCCACTGAAAATGGAAAAATAAGCATTACCATATAGTGCAGACATTATATACTTTTCATGGTATTGCACACGGGAGACATACAATTTAATTGAATAATTTCACTACATACTAGCTCACTATTGAGGTAGGTACATTATATATATATATACCTAATAAATATGAGTTCAGACAGCTCAGGACACTGTGGTTTCAATTTTCTAAAGATTATCTCTATGAAGCTCAATATTTCGGAAATAAAGCATTGTATCGAAAAACGGTTTTCACTATGTATTATTAACAATACCTCACTCGATGAGATGGGAAAAAGAGGTACTGAATACAAATGACTTTATTTTTCCAAAATGAATTCAGGAGGTGTGGCCTGTGCCCTGTAGTGGTTCGTTAAAGGCTGATGATGGTCATGACAAAATTAATTTCCCAGTAAAAAAACGTGTTTCTATTCACAACATTCCATAATCACCGCTGTACAAAATGGCGTATCTACTAACGTTCGTAAAACGCGTGTGTATTGCACGTGGCCATTGATCCTATATGCCAAACTGAAACTCAGCACTCAGATAAGATAAGTGAGTTAATTAAACTCACTCGACTCGAGTGGACACCCCGTATCTGATATGTGCCACGAAATTAGCACCGATTTCCGAACGTCACCGCACGTTTTTGTTTATGATTATATTACGAGGCCTCTGGTCATAGTGAGGCGCTCGAATTTATGTGATTTTGTAACTTTTTACTTATTATTTTAGGGGCAATGACTCTGTATATATTAAGGTAGATACGCCAACGAATCTCCAAAGAGAATACACTTGTTTTTTTTTAGAACTGCTGTTGGCCCTAGATGGCCTTTACGGCTTCACCGGACAATTGGCGAGCGACGATGGCTCGCAGCCTTAAAATTTACACAACGCCCTTAGGGCGTCTACCGCACCATTAAAATAAAAATCCTTTTTTTATGACTTGTATCCATAAAATAATCTGTACAAAAAGGTGAAGAAGATTTGTGTTTTATATTGAGTAATACTTATGTGGCTGCTTTGATACTTCAATCTCTAGGCGTATTTATTAGATGCCATGATTTTAGATCTAATCATTAGAAAAAAATTACTGTGTTTCCATAAGGGTGCAGTCTGGTATATAATCGCTTACTTATTTTATGAAGGAAAAAAAAACAATGAAGAGAAATCTTCAAAGAAAACCTTTTCTAATGCACCAGTAATGTAATATCCTCTTTTCGTCCATTTTTCCAAATGTCTCCTATGCAACCAAAGAATTCTTGAAAGAAAAGTTTCGTGTATTTCTCCTAATGGACGGTTTGTTTTCTTTGGCGTGTCGTTGACCCCCGTGAAGGTCTGCACTCGCCGGTTAGTATAACTAAGTTTCCAGTTACTAGTAGTGTTTATAATTCTATAGCAAATCAGGTGTCCATAAGTCCGAAAGTACTAACAAACCATTAGACCATGAAGTTGCAGGGCCAGTGCACGCTGCACAGTAAAAAAAGGATTATCAAATCTATAGTGAAATCAAATCATTGAAAAATTCTGCGAAGCCAATGTATTTTCGAAATTATACGTACGTTATCCGCCGCTCTTACGGCAAAAGCAAACATCGTGAGGAAACCTGCACCCGGCTGCGAGATTCAAAGGTTCGTGACTGAAGTTGGCCAATCTGCACTGGGCGTGGACGACTAAGGCCTAAACACCTTAACGGGTAGGTTGGTGCCCCGTGGAAATGTTTAACCCTTTGGACGCCACAAATACAAACACCAAATAAAATCTTTAAGCTGAATAAAAAACCCTATTTATAAATGCAGTTATGTATGTATTATTATATTACCAAAAAATATTTTCTTTGTAAATTTTTTCCTAGCTTCCTTCACTGCGTCAGTCTACTTTTACTCGTATTTACGTGGTGGGAGTTCCGACCTAGAATTAGGGGAGCCTCGAATAGCATTCTGGCTCTAATTACGCAGAAGCCTGATGGTGATTTTTTGAGGCACTGGGTACATGTTCACGTGCATGTGCCTAGTGCTAAGAAGCAGCATATATGATAAGGAATGTTTGTATCACTAACATAGTTTATAAGTAATTTGTAACTACGAAGTATGGGCATTAGCCTAAATTAAAGGATTTTATCTATTTATATTTTATATCGAAAAAATAGCAATATCCACTCAAACCTCAGAGTAAAAATTACCTAGCTATATATACTCTGAGACTTAAACACTCTAATTCGGGCATATAACATTGGCAAATAACCACCAACTTCGTCATAAGTTCAACAAGTATGAAATCAGCTACTTCCAATCGTGAGTTTATTATCTCCGAGTGAAGCTATCCTCCTTGTATGAATAATTAATGGCTAACAAATCTTCGTGCTGTTCGCGCAAAATTGGAAAGTGCAAGAACACGATTCCCCCATAATGGATCTACCCAGTTAAATTAAATCAATCCAAAACGATGTTTACTCATCGACGACAGCAAGCAGAGAAAACGTGTGATCCTGACTCTTCGAATACATATAAGCTTCGTGCCATGATGCCAAATTATGAATAAAATATTTGCCTTCCGATCTAGAGTGTGCAGGTTCAAATCCCGCAACGTACCATTCGATTTTATTCTCGAATTTTCCATTGTATTTTCGAATTTTTGGAATTATATGTACATTTATCTGACACTCTTAAGGTGAAAGAGAAACATCGTGCGGAAACTTGCGCATACAAGTGCGTGAACTCGATCAATACACACTGGGCCTGCGTGGCCGACTAAGGCCTCCCTTAACGGGTAGGCTCGTGCACTTGGGTTGGGAAATACATATATACAATATATATAATGGAGGCAGTAAAATTCTAGAATTTTTCATAAATCGTATTTGAATAATGAGGAACTGACTATATGCTTGATAGGGACGTGAGCCTAGTAATAACAATTTTTACCTAGTACTTTACTTTTCGAATCAAAAAAGCGCAATAGATAGACAAACTAAAATGATAAAATTTTGGTATAAAACAGCTTACTGGTACTAACCACAGATTTCCAAAGCATAAAATTTTATTTTAAGTGGTACAAAATAACTTTTTTGTTGTATCACTATACGGTAAGTTTATTTTAAGGATAAACTTAAATTCATAAAATATTCAGGTGAACAATATAATAGGAATGCTTAAATAATGTTAGCGCTTCTCTACAGAGGCAATTACGCAGAAAATTTATTCTCTTAAGCTAATCCGTTTCAAGTGCTTTAATGCATTCAGTTGGAAGATCAGAAAATGCAAATAATCTTACGAGAATTTTTATATTAAAATAAATATTGTTTGAAGCAAATGCAAAAAAAAATCAGTTTTGATGCTGTTTCAGTAAGACACAGGCGATTTAAAATCAAACTTTTCAAGAACGGAAAGAATATATAAAGGTCTTTTTTCGTCTAATTCATCATCACCATCATCATCATCAGGTCACTAAACGATCCCATCGAGGGGCACGATCCTACACGTAAAGGGTGTATGGGCCTTAGTCGCCCACGCGGGCCCTTTATGGATTGACAGACTGCGCTCACAACCTTTGAAACCCTTCGCAGGCGTGCGAAGGTTTCCTCACAATGTTTTCCTTCACCGTAAGAGCGTCAGATAACGTACATTATTATGTCTAATTAGATGATACATAATTATGTATTTCACATAATAGATTGTGTTTACAACGTTGAATATTGACATAAGCTAACAAATACTGTTTTTCGTAAAAAACATTGGGACATAATTATTTATGCCTAAAAGGTAATAAAATTCAGTGTGCCTAACCAGTATACCTTCAAGCTGCAGCCCCTGAAAATTGAATAAACAAATTTTAATTTGCGTAAAACGTACATAATGAGGTAAATACAATAAATGATGCACGTAAACATTACAGTGGTCCAATAAAAAGACTTCAGTATAATTTGATTGAAATATAAAAATGCATGAAACCGCGCGGATATTTTACGAGCGGTGAATTCTATCAAAAGATAATAAGGGGCAGCGCAGATGGAAGACTGTCATGTCATCAGCTCATTAAACGTCCCCACCGAGGGGCATGAGCCTACCCGTATAGGGTGATTAGGCCTTAGTCGTCCACGCGGGCCCAGTGCGGATTGGACGACTTCACACACAACCTTCGAATCTCTTCGCAGGCGTGCATGAAGGTTTCCTCACGATGTTTTCCTTCACCGTAAGAGCGTCGGATAACGTACATATATTTTCGAAAATTCGAAAATACATTGGTACGTGTCGGGATTTGAACCTCAGCCCTCCCGGTAGGAAGGCGACAGTCCACACCACTGAGCCACCGACGCTCTTCTTTGGAAGACTGTCAGTGTCGCAATTTACAATCTATAGAAATAAAATCTTTGCATTTATGCGCAAACAATCCGTGGTATTACCGCGGTGCCGCTCCGCACAAAAAGTGAGCGAAGACAACTGAACGTTTGCTTGAAAACGCGCTAAACGGCGCATACTTACGTCTGCAATATGCATTCGTTACAGTTACAATTCTGCACAAATAATGATCGAAGATGTCCATCGTGTACGTTGAGTCTGATATTTTATGCTCTCTACGGCATACTTTTTGTGTCATAGAGTCTCCTATGACACAAAAAGTATGCCGTCTGCACATCACCTTACGTAGGTAGCCAAGGGCCCAGGTGTACGCCGGAATAATTAACGTTAACATTTGAAACCGCTAAGTATTTGACGCAGATATAAAAAGTTTTATTTAAAACAAACGATGTTTACAACATATTTATTAATATATGATTATCTACTGACATTCAAATGGCGCCATTAAGCCTGTTATCATATAACCCATATGCATAGTACCCATGTACTAAACAAATGATAAACATATAGTTTTTTTGTAAATACTCATAATATGCATATAAAACACCTTTACCAATACAAAAAGAAATTTTCATGCACACAAATGTTTGTACTGCTCAGAGACTTTTGGTGTCCTAGCTGACGTCTCATTTCTCCAAATGGGACGTCCAATTTTCAAATGTAGATAGTTTCGTCTTTACATTAAGTTTATATAAAGATAGTAGCTACAATGATTGTGCCTGTGTGTGTGAAAGCGTGCGCGCGTGCGTGTTTGTGTGCGCGCGTGCGTGTTTGTGTGTGCGTGTGTTACGCCAGCCTAATATAGGAAGATCGTGCGCTTGTGTGTGTGTGTGCTTGTGCGTGCGTGTGGGCGACTGCTTGCGTGTGTTTTATTCATTGTATATTATTTATTATACAGATATCTTTATGAACTTTGCAAAACATTTTGAAGTTTAACATAACGAGCTTCCATTTTGATAGCAGCTTGTGTGTCAAGTCACAAACTCTTGAAACAAGGGTGCTTAGTTAAAACACACTTCGAAATAAAGTTTTTCTTAGTCGTTTGTGAAATATCAAGTGACATGGTAAATTTATGGAATACTTTAAATTTCTCTTTTTTGACTTGCACCCACCAATCCGCATTGTGCCTTTGGGTTTGGGTTACGGCCCAATATCCCCATAGCAATGGTTAGAAAAATTCGGTGCCCTGAAGTGGAACGTTTTAGGTTGATAATGATGATGACGTCATCTTCGCAATAAAAGTCAACTATAAATACATACATACATTAATAATTACTACATACTTTAATTTTTGCTTACATATTATACATAGTATGTATAGAAACACTCAGACCAATAAAGACAGAGGTGTTCATAAACTCAAATGTTTGTACTATACGGAGATTGAACCCAAGACCCATGAAGTAATAAGCAACATCACAACCACTAGATCACAAAGGTCGTCAATCAGTTTTTATTTATTTATCGTAAACTGATTTTAAAAGAAGCAATTCTCGTTGGAGTCGCTTTCCCGAAAAACTTTATTTGAAACAAACTCAAAAGAAGGCAATTAAGCTCGCAAAATCCAGAACGTTGTGCTAAAGAAACATTTTTCATAACCATTTTGTTGACGGAAAGTTTGAAAGAAGCAAATCCGTAGCTGTATAACTAATTTGTCATTCATCCATCAATGTCACTAAAAAAATACCGTTGTTACGAGTTGGAAATCATTGTTAAATATTATTTAAAACTCGTAAGTTAATATTTGATTATGAATATGTAGTTGCAATAATTAAGGCTACTTCCCATCTGGTAAACTTCCCATTTCGTAAACCTCAAATTATACCTATGAAAAAGTTGCGTTTCGTAAACATTTAATTTCTTTATAAATTTAATCCCATTTGGTAAACTTTGTAACTATTGTTATTTTTGTACGGTACAGTCAGTGTCAAATTAAATTGAAAGTAGATAAGGTTTTTAAAACTTCACAGTATTGAGATAGATTCTCGATCAACAAAAATCAGTTAATGTGTACGTGAAATAAATATGGCATGCGTTATCTTTATGGTTTCGAGTTAGGTAATTATATTCTTCAAGCTACGGCATCAGGCATTTATCTACTAATTAAATACTAATTTCGATACGCCAAGTAAAACATTTTAAAATACCTAAATTCATTATTTTTTACTTATGGTTTTTTGCAGTTAGTAAAAAGTTAAAATAATTTTAACTAGAATAATAAATTTAATAACAGTCTACAACTTTAAATTAATCTAGTGACTGTTGGTAATTTTGAAATAACAGTATTTTACTATATGAATATTAATATACGGGGAATACAACAAAATGACTTGTAATTTTGTCTGTCTGTCTGTCCTGTCCGGTTGTTTCGAGTAATTTTTGAAACTTATGGATCGATTTGGCCGGGACTTTCATTGCAGGTAGCTGATGTCATAAAGAAAAACTAGGCTACTTTTAGTTTACTAAAACTTATTTTAGAAAAATACAGTTGCGCGCCAGCTGCGTTCCTTTCGAAGTGATTTTAATATTTAGCTAACACCCTGGATAAATACAGGATACGTTTAACTGCATGAGAATAACTTGTACCACGGGGAACAGCTATCATAAAAAAATTTAATATATACATTGACAATATTCAACATACTCCGCTAAATGACTACAGCATACATAACCGTTAACTGGTACACGAATTGTTCAGTTCTCCGTAAAACAGAGTCATAACAGCGGCCCACTTCGTGTACGAAGCACTAAGGGGCGTCATGTTGGCCACACTGCGATTGCACATTGCGCCTTTATTATTACATCACAGCTAGCGAGGGGAGATTCCAAGGGAACCGTGGTTTTTCCAAATATTTGTTAAAGTTACCCACTAAATAAGGTAAAAGTATTTTTCGTTGATCCTTTTTTAATCTCTGTAAATTTGACAGATTTTAAAGATTATATTGTAAGTTATTAACAGAACATCTCGAATATACAATGTATATTCGAATTTTGATCTATTATTATATATATCTGTATTGGGAATCTGTGAGTTATAGAAGAGTTTTTATATGCAAACGAAAATCAATTGTTTTCCTATATGAATTTAACTAACAGGTATTTATAAAGCTATACATGGTTTATACTGTTGGACTCTTTGAATTATTGCTGTTTCGCGTTTTCAGTGCCAAATGGTGGATGCTAGTATTAGCGAAATGGCCGCCGAGCTAGGTACGTTTAAACTATAAGTGTGCAATACAGTGATTGTTCTCGATTATTATATCGCTATTTTAAAAGCAGCTGTAAGTGCATCAGTAATCCCATTGCAACAGTTTATTTTACTTACAGTTTAAAAATGGCGGCCGATTCGATTGTCCTAAAAATTCAGATATATTTGTCTGTCGGACTGTTAACCTATATTTTAATTTTTACACATTTTAAGCTTCGCAAACATTGGACATTCAGGGCAATTTAAGTGTTTGAACGACAAATAAAATATACAAATTAACTAAGATCTTCATATCGTAATATTTTTTGTATAGGAGTGGAAATTTTTTCTGTTGGCTACTCAATTATTTAGAATGTGTAGCCATATGTAAAATTATTTTGCTATTATTGGAATTTCATTGAGAACACTTATTGAACTGATAAATTAGCCAAGTTCATCAGTGAAGACAAAAATCTGCTGAAAAGAAACAAATTGTCTTTCTCTTTGATGTTAGCGTGATGGATTTTCCATATTTTCTCAAGTTTATTATCAAGAAATGTCAGTATACATTTTACCTTATGGTAAAGACATCTGTTGGCAATGTGATAATATAATACTTGTGATTTTTACTGCCGTATCACTATATTCGAACTAGCTTTGATAACCATGTGGTATTGATTGAGAAGCTTTACACCAAGGGTTTCGATTTGATCTCTTGTAGTACAAACATCTGTGTTGCATGAACATATCTCTTGTATTAGTCTGGGTGTTTCTATGTATAACAAGTATGTATTTAAAAACAATAGGATATTTTATATGCGTAGTTTGGCATCCGTATAATAAGCAAGCATTGCTCAGAAGGGCTTGATGGCATTTTGTGAATGTCTATGGATATATATATACTATTTTACTTATAGGTAACTGTTATGAATTGGGGCAAATTAGAATCGGTTATTATTTGCATAGTAAAAGCAGGCTTGGCTAGCCGAAAAATATATAATAAGAAAGACAAATAAATAATAAAACAACCCTTTTTAACAAATCGATGAGTACTATTTATAATCGAATATTTTTCTCATAAGCCAGCACATGAACGGCTGGTGTAAAAATGAAGCACGATTTGGAAATATTGATCTTTTATAGTATATTTCCTAGCACTTTGTAAATTAGCGTGTTTCTAGATAAAATAAGGAAAGATCATGTTTTTAGCAATATCAAGGCTCCCGTCTCAGTGACCGGCGTGATTTGCTACTTTTAAAGCCACAATCGATCCAAATTAATAAGATGGATACTGATCCATCCTTGTAAGGATAATTAATTCATGAGAATTCGCTTCCCTTTAAAGATGGGTATTTACGAAAAATAAAATATTAAATGATAGTATCAATAATACATGTGTTTGAGGAACTGTTTTCATCCAAACAAATAAGTATGTTAGTTTTTATACGAATAGTACGGTACCAGAATGAAATATCCGACAAAACGGCTGGGGTGCAACGGTTGAGATTTGAAGAATATTAATTTACGAAAATGTTCTAGCAGTTATAATAATTTAAGAACGAAATCTAAAATAACTTTGAAATATGTTTATGATGTGCCTGACATAAATTCAATATATTCCCACACAATTCAACCATGTTCACTCACGATAGAGTTTAAAAACTAATGTATTTAAAAATTATGGCCGTTATTGGTTTAAATCTTCCTAGGATAACTTATAATAAATAAGGAGCACTTATTATTTTTATATGTTAACTTATTGTCGGTGTAGTTTTCAGCTATCTTAAAAACGAAAACTAATGAATATTTACCGATATTTTTTTTAATTTATCTATAGGTACTTATTATTAGTGGTAATCTTCCTTTGACCTAAGCAGATGAAAAAAATAATTCAATGTAGATCAGGAAAAGGCTAAAGCTATCAAAATTAGGATTATACATAAAAACTGATAAGAACTTGCAGCATGAAAATCAGTAAGTCCTTTTATTAATTATAAATTGCATGATTAAAGCAGCAATGGACTGCAATAGTTTACGACAGCGATTACAAAAAAAAACAAAAGCTCAAAATTTATTCCTATTAAAGATATGATTGCCTTCTTAGGCTTCAATAAATTACTGATAGGTTTTCTGGTGCGTGTTGCAAGTCGTTAGAGCCTTCATCGTACATACTTATACAGTTACTCGTAGATCATCAATATTGAGCAGAAACATTATCTTTTGAGCGGGTTCCATCAACTAGCCAAGGCGATGTATTTAGAAAAATTGCTTCAAATTATGAAACTTAATCGTGTTGCTTAGAATTCATTTCTTTTCGGTACTCCTTTTATATCATACGCTAAATCGACTTCTCATTATCAGTTTAATTATAATGTATCATAGAAGTTAGCCGGTACTTATACCACAGGTAACCCTATTTTAGTGCGACAACAATATAAAATGTTGATTTACCCAAAACTTGTTCTAGCAATAAGTATGTTTTTCTTTCAAAAATTTTAACTTATGGTTGATTCTCTTTAGCTTTACTAATGTTGGGTCTATAAACATATAACCTCGTTATAATTCTCCGATATAATTGCTTGTGAAGTACGAGTAATTGGTTACTCATTAGATGAACATTGCTTATTAGGGAACTCTCGGCTAATTATCAAAACACGGATACGAATGTGAATTTTTGTTCATATTAGATACTACAACTTTGTTAGGATTATATTCGATACTACGTTTCTGTAAACATTTTCTTGCTGTATTTATTTTATTCAACGTGCAACACTGAGCGTAATATTTGGTAACTTATTATATATATATATGTGTTCCGACGCTTAGACTAATAGTTATAGTTTAATAGAAACTCTCATAATTATAACGTTGTCTCTTACTAGGAAATATTATTGACGAGCATCCTAGAAATTGAATTAACCCTTAACTTACGAAAAGACTTTGCAGGACTTCGCTCCTTAGGGATGAATATGGTATAGACATTCAACGAATATAATTTAAATATGTGTTTCCTGAGCCTATCAATCGATGGCATATTGAATTCATATAATGCATAGTTCAGAATCCCGCTGGTGTAGAATTAATTAATGTTCATTAAGTTGAAAGTCTTAGACAAAATACGGTCAGTTTTATGTGTGAGAGCAATGCTTTGGTTAGTTAAACTAATGTTACTTAAGGATTTAACATTTAATTTGATGACCCATGTGGTGTAATTGGTTGAGACGTCGGCTCTTACACCAGGATCCGGGTTCGATCGCTGGCTGTACAATATTTGTGCATGAACATGCTGGTTGTATTGGCCTAGCTAGGGAAATATGAATAATGTATCTAATTACAAAACAATATAAGTATGTAGTGTCGGTGGCGATATGGTGTGACTGTTGCCCTCCTACGGGAGGACTGTGGTTCAAATCCCGCCACGTACCAATGTGTTTCCGAATTTTGAAATTATATGAACGCTAACCGACGCTCTTAAGGTGAAGGAAAACATCGTGAGGAAACCTTCACGCACGTCTGCGAAGAGATTCAAAGATTGTGCTTGAAGTCCTCCAATCCGCACTGGGCCGTGTGGACGACTAAGGCCTAATCACCCTATACGGTAGACACTTTTTAGATAAATATACGCTCATTCGAAATATGTGTGTGTGCTGTCACTGCATTCGAAACACTTTTTTCGGTTGTTTTGTGAACATATCACGAATCTATACTTTTTACATCATTGGCCCTAACTCGGTATCGCATATTTCAGAACTCAAGTTATATTAGCTACCCCTCTTAACACGCTTAAATAAAGTTAACAAAAGGCACAAAGTTACGTAACAAGTCCACTGCTAGCAGCTCTAAGTATTTATAAGCAGACTTGATCTTTACGACATCATAAATACGGTTCATATAAAAAGATCGTTTATACTGTGAAGTTTGAAACAAGCGACATCCCAGTCAATTCACGCTTGCAGTTTAGATAATCTGGAAGATAACAAGTGTCGCCTGAATCCAGTCTAGTAAGAGTCTAGACATCCCAAGTCGTTTCGGATAAGCTCTAAATGTGTTTCGAGATACTTCACAATCAGCCTTAATAATATTTCCATATTCTCACAGTTTTGCAAACATTTTATGGATATTTATGAAAATAGATTCAGATTTTACAAAATATCAACTTGGCAACACCATTATTTGGGAGTAGCCTGATGGATAAATAAAAGAAATTTGATTTCATTGTCTCTGTTTTGTAAAGAATAAATATATAATTTGTATTATCGTGGCACTTAGAAAAAATTTTGTTTAATTCGTTATTAATAATTTTCTTCTTTGTCTTACTTAATGTTTTTTACAGAAGGAAATAAATTGTACGAGAACAACTTGACTTGTAATGAAACGTGTATGCCAGACACATAGACCAGGCAATAGGAAGTGTCATTTATTACTCATAGTCCCTTTATTACATAATTATTTTATTAATGTATCTTTTATTTTTTTATCAAATTGTACTAAAAATAAACTGAAATCTAATCTAAGCAATATTATTTTACCGTTGCTATGCAATCCGCAATTCAAATAAATGGGGAAAACTAATCGAGGAAAAATTTCCTTTCACGATCAAAATTTCCCAAAATTACACAGTTAAGGAAACGTCATAAACAATATTAAAACCCTTCAACTGTTAAATTAAAATTCGTGTTTTTTTTAACCTGTAGTTACACTCATAATTACGCTGTGAACCTAAATTGTACCACACTCAAAGGTTTATCATTAGGTTTAACGAACAGTATTTATTATTGCATTCAGATGACACAGCTGTTACATAATCAATTTAGATAATATATATGTAAACATCATGTGGAGATGTTAGAGGCACAGCAACATGGAAATCAGAGAGCAGATATTTTATCATAATATTTTAATTAATTAATTGATCATAAAAATTTTTCATTATCATTTAATATTCATTTATTTCGTAATAGCACTTTTTTATAAGATATATCTAGAAAATGATTGGGTCGTAGCCAATGATATATAAATATAATATCATTAGCCGTAATCCCTCACGCGGGCATATAGCGACTACACTCCTTCAAAAAGTCAAGTTTCTCCACGAGACTTGGATCCATGACTCCCGGATAACCGATCGATCAAAATCGAACGCTGTTTTAATTAGTAGACCACGGAGGTACTCGATAGCTAAAGCTATTCATACGTAGACAGTTAAAAGGTTTTTTACATACAAGTACAAAGGGAATAAAATACTGAGCTGCAGAGACACTGCTCCCATTCAAAATGTTATCTTAATGGACCCATTTGAGTGCAGATCGTTAAATTTTAAACGACGCGATTGGATTCTGGTTATGTTCAACGGATAATTTGTGTTCACTTACCATATCCAGATAGTTTTGATTCGTTATCTGGAATGTCTGAAAAGGGTAGAATAAGAATCAGAATTCTGTGTTTAATGCAGCTAGTTAGTAGACACATAATGCCAATTTGATAAGGTTTGTCAGACGCAAAGTAAACATGACAATAATATATTCAAAGACTCGCGGAGATAAATGGCTCCATAAACAAATCGAAAAAATCGTGAGGAAACCTGCGTGATTCAAAGGTTGTGCGTCAAGTTAGCCAATCTGTACTGGGCTCATGTGGACGACTTACCCTTAACGGGTTGACTCGTGCCCCTCGATGAGGACGTTTATGAGCTGATGCTGATGGAACAAATCGAGTAAATTTTCTTATTATGACTTTTCGTGATACGTCTTCGAGCTATAATGTTATATATTAAAATCAGTGTATAGTTCAAGTCATCTCAAGTAGGCCACAAAAAGTGTCAGTAAAGTGTAACTCCTTTGCTGAAACTCAAAAAGATAAGGACAATTCATCCATCAAGATGAGTTTGCTATCATTTATAACATACTGCATCCTTTGAAAAAATTAAATTAATGGCTTCATAAAAACCTAAAACATAAAATGTGTCTCGATTACATTATTAATCATTTACATTGTACTATTTTTGATTAGGTATTGATGCATAGCTCACATTCCAGAGAGCTAAGCCAATATATTGTTACGATTTAACGTAATTAAAATGACATTAAATATGGCGGCTTATATGTGACGTCAGTCCACCATAGAGTGTGACATGCGAATTGTCAAATAGTAAAGAGTCTAGTATGTTCTAGATAATTCGCGAACTTTGTATAATGACGTCGACGCTTGAAGCTTAGCGGGGACGGGTATATAAGGCGGACCGATGGTGCGCCAGCAGTCTGTGTTCTACTAAAGAGCGAACGAAGAGCGAAGTAGCTGTGACTACAAGGAAGAAGCGAGTGATACAGCGATATCTAAGGGATCGTCGAGTGTGATATAACAGTGTTAAGAGTTAACGAGTGATTCTACTACTTCTACGTGTGTGTGCGGTAATTATACGGACTCATCAAGTGTTGTGTTACAGTGTGTAGTGTTAATTACTGATTATTGTGTGTGCGTTAATTGACTAATTAGTGAGAGTGTAAGGGTAAGCAGTGTTGTGTGTAATTGATAGTGGTAAACTAATAAAGCTTGTTACCGTGTTATTCTTCGTGTTTGGAATAATTTATCCAGAACCCCCAGCTCGTAACAATATGTTACGCACTTAACAAACATCAAAGTGGTATGATAGTTATCATTAACAATAAGCTTGACTTTAAAGTTTTATTTTTAGTCCGCATTATTAACAAATCAATAGCATGTTATTTACAGATTTGTCGATGATTGTTTATTGCAAATGCGCTAATGGTTTCCGCGAACACATTGTTTGTAATCAAATGGTTCATGCCAACGCCGTGAATCAATTGGAAACAAATCCAACAAACGATTGTTAAAATTAGAATAATCATGAATAGACGCTTTGTCAACACATCGCAAATGTTCGAGCGTGGATTTGAATACGCCTGCACATGAGTTTGTGTTATTGCCAAAATTTAGGACAGTGGCGTCCATATGTTTATTTGCAAGGTAATTTAGTCAAACTCAACACAAAAT